>PVLA01019029.1:0-13165 GCA_004027455.1 Hydrochoerus hydrochaeris
GAGGAGGAGGAGAGAAGAGAAGAGAAGAGAAGAGAAGAGAAGAGAAGAGAAGAGAAGAGAAGAGAAGAGAAGAGAAGAGAAGAGAAGAGAAAGGAAAAAATGACTCATGTGAAAGCATGTGGTCATTAAATTTGAGAATCTTGACTTCCCAAGACACCTGAAAATAGTCTCAGATAAGAATTTGTGCAACTTCTAGACGACTCGAGAGGATTCTAAGAAACACTGCACCGGAAGGCAGCAGGGCGGACTCTGAGGAATTTATTCCCAAGTGATGACTGGAGGCCCTGCAGCTCCCAGGCCTGACAAGGAAGCGTCCTCCCAGACTCGAAGGGCTCAGGCACTGTGCCTGTCATAGACCGTGGCAGGCAGGTACAGACTCTGCTCTCCACTCAAGGCAGGAGGCAGCTAAGGGAAAGGCCAGGCCCAGCAGCCTCCCATGAGTTGGGTGAAGCTGGCCAGACACTTCCAGCCTCCGTTCATGGGCACAGGAGAAATCCGAGCACTCTGCTATTTGATTTTGGGCATTTCCGAGAGAGGAGCACGGCAAACACTTCTGTAACAAGGGCTGCTTCATGCCCCAAGGAAGCAGCATCACACAGACAGCAGGGACCTCTGCCACAATGGCATGTCCCCTCTGTCATATCCTCTCCCAGCACTCGTGACCTCAGTCTCATCAGAGCAGGACAGAGAGTGGAGTACAGGGTACAGGAGGCCTGGCCAGCCCAGCGCGAGTCTGCCAGTGTCAGGAAGACGGGGTGGAGAAACATCAGAGACCTGGGGAGGGCGGGCAGGCAGGGTGGGTGCCAGTGGGGCAGTCCAGCTCAGGACTGGCCCTGCCATGGTGCTGGACAGACCACAAGAAACTTCAAGATGCAGAGGGGCAGAGTCCTCTTGGGGTGGAGCGTGAAGTGGTAGAAAATAGAAAGTCCACTGGCCACTCCAGAGAGATGTGGGCAGACAGGGCACACATGGTGCTCCAGGGGCAGCAGTGACAACAGCAGGTACAGAGGCGAATGCAACACAAGGGCTCTGGGCAGCGGTAGTGAGAGACACAGCCTGCTGGGGACAGAGGTGCGAGACCTGAGCTGACAAAAGGAGAAGGAGCCAGGGACAAGCACAGAGCAGTTTACATGGAAACAACCGTCCTGTGGGACTCCAGGAGTGGAAGAGGGAGAGATCAGACGATGCCACTCCATGTCTGCCAGGGGAACAACATCGACGTCAGCAATGCCGAGATGCTGAGGAAAAAATTCTTTTCATTGCTAGGGCAACTACAGACGGCTACTGGGGCAGACAGAAGTGCCAGCCTCTCTCATTTTTCCTGTGCCCGCCGGAGGGGTGTGGCCTGGTCGGTGGCTATCACGGCCCTGCCCCCCACTTTCCTTGCTCCCCATGGTGCCTCAGTGTCCTCCCTGGCCACCAGGTTGCCACCCTCCACTCCAACATGAGAGCAGCCACAGCAGTGAGGGACCCCTCCCTGCACCTCACTTCAGGTCTCCCAGTGCCCCTCTGACGACACTCCTAGGGGTGGGAAGGGTCCAGGGCCCTTATTTCACATCCAGCATTGGTAGCAAACCCTCCGCCCCGCCCTTCCCGGGTGCTGGCCAGCAGTTGCTGTATGGACAGTGCTCCCGCCCCAGCTGCTTCTCCATTGGCCGAGGGCGGCTCCCCCCAGTACTGAACCTCTGAGCTGCAGCACAGCCACTGTTAAAGTAAAGACTCACTCTGGTAACCCTGTAAACCCACCCATGACCCCCTTCAAAAAGTAGTTTCGCACTAAAAACCGAACACATGCATATTCCTAGAGGAGAAGTTCTCTGCCGGGTATGTGCCTAGGGCAGCGCTCACGCAACGATCCTTGAAGAGAGGAGTGGGTGGTTTCCCAGCCACACTGTTTTTAAGGGTGCAAGAAAAAAACTGGAAAGGGCACACTCATGTGTGCTCAGCTCAGCGTGAGCATCAGGAGCCCCTGCCACACCTGTGCGCTAGGCGGTCTCGTGTGTCACCTGTGACCTCTGACTCTGGCATTATCAGTGGGGTCATCAGGAATTTGCCCTGTGAAATCTCCTCAGCTCTGTCCTCCAAGTCACTTGTTTGTTTTAGTGAGCAGCAAATAGCTCACAGGGGAAGCACAATCGATCAGCAGTTCTGACCGGGGTTTTCATGCATGTTTTCCAAACAGAACGGAGGCTTCCAGAGAACAGGACAACGAGCCACAGATCACCACAGGAGAAAAACAAAAACATGCCTTCGTTCATGCTGTCCTGTTTCCATACCGTCTCTGAGGAAACAACTTCATCCATAATCCCGTTCCATTTGCAGTAAAAAAAGATTTTTTTTTTTAGAAAACCTTGCCCACTACAATGACCAGCAACTCTGAGTCACCTGTGCTCTTTTCAAAATTTCACTCGGATGTCTGCAGTGCTATGTGGTTAGAGTCAGACACCTTCAGTTTCCTTGAGAGCCTGGTGTGATGTCCCCAGGCGTGTCGCAGTCCCTCCGAGTTCCTTGCACGTCTATAGTTTTCTCACTTTAGTGGCAGCGTTGCAGAGCATGGAGTTTCATGTCACAACCCCAGGATGTCCTCCAGCCCAGCCCTCCCACCTGAGGGGTGAGTGTCTTTGAGCTTGGTGCTCAGTGTCACTGCCGTCACTGCCCTGAGCAAGCACTGTGGCCAGGGCTAAGGCTGAGCCATTTCCTGTCTACTCCTCCAAGAGCCGTGACCCCAACCTATCTTCCCCACAGCGAATGGGGTACACGCTGCCTGTCTTTCCTTTGTAGCATGAGCTGGCCCTGCCCCCAGAATCCAGTAGGAAATAAGCCCTTTCTTTCCATGGGCATTCCTTCTACACCACAGCGACAGCCCCACTCAGTTCCCACTGGTGCTATGGGTCTCTGGGAACCTGATTGTCACCACACAACTCCCACACCCGTTCCAGCTGGGCCCTGGACCCGGCCACAGAAGCACTGGGAGCTCCACCACCACAGGGCTCGGGGACACCTCCGGATGGCTCCTTCACCATCCTCCCAGGTCCAGGTCAGGAACTCAGGCTGTCCTCAGTTTCCCCTGAATAACTCCAAGAGCACCGGTGAGCAGGGCAGGGAAGGAAACTGAGGTCTCCGCCCTGGACATCCCCTTTGTTCTGAGTCTGGGGAAGATGGCATTGCTTCAGCCTCCCCCTGCACAGCCCTGCCTCCCAGCCCCCTGTGCCAGGCCACATGTGGCTGACAAGACCCTTGGCTTCACAGGCAGATGTTCAGTCACTCTGTTCCCACTTCTGGAGACAAAAGGAACCACACAGTCTGTTCCCCATCAGGAGGCACAGAGAGCAGAGGACGGTGCTCGAGACCCCTTCCCGGCCAAAGCCAAGCGCTGCAGAAGGCAAAAGGCCGGGTGCACACAGCAGAAGCCCTGGCTCTCCCCGAGGAGGACAGGACGCAGCTCTGAGATCTGAGGCGTGAGACAGACAGGAGAAGAGGGAGGGACCCGAGTGAAGGGTCTCAGACCTCGGACATGCCCGGGGAGGGTTGGCCTGGGACAGGACAGAGATGCAGCAGAGGGGCCCCCGGGCTGACAGGGTCAGGGTCCGTCCTGGTTTCCTTCAGCCCTCAGTGTCCACCCTGCCGCCCATCCAATCAGAGGTCAAGGTCGGGAGCAAGGACGCAGGGCAGGACCTCGAACGCTAGAGGTCCTCCCAGGGGCCATGGGGCCCTCGTGGGTTGGGAGCTGTTGAAGCAGGAAATTGAACACATGTGCAGGGCTGCAGCACGGCTGGGGCATGGCCACCTAAGAACAGAGAGACGCCTGGAAGAGCTAGAGAAGGCCACGGCCGAGGACACCTGGCTCCAACCCCAACTGACCAGGTAGAGACCGCAGCCGCAGGCAGGAGCCCCGCAGTCACTCCTCCTGTCTCATTTACTCAAGCCTTTGCCTGACATTCTTTTGGGGAAGTGGGGATCTCAGCCAGGTCCCTGATACACATGGTGAGGGGAGCCCTGTCCATGCTGCGATCTCTCTCCCTCCCTAAGGTGTTTGCAAGGCTTCAGGCCACCACTACCCCCTACTAAAAAAATTAGAAAGAAACAAACTCAAAATCCTCCCAAGCAGAAGAAAAGAGGCGGTTTCCTGTCCTGTCTCCAGGATGTTCATTCCCCAGATCCTTCCAGTTCTCCCGATTTTGTCTCCCAGCTCCAGCATCAGCCAACTGACCCAGCCCTCTTCCACGTCAGCACAGCCAGAAGAGGACCCCAACCTCCGGGTGCCAAAGACCAAGAGCCACACAAACTTGGGGCCTGGGGGACCACACTGCACCCGCCTGAGTGTAGTTCTGGGGCTACCACCTGCCTCCCTGCCCCTCACCTTTGCCCCTGAGCCCTGGCTCCCCAGGGGCTGGCGTTGCCTGGGCTCTGCACTCACACAGCTGCCCAGAGACACACACAGCACCCTTTCCAGACCTCAGTGGGGCCCCGGGGTCTCGGTGGCATTTCCTCAGCACCACCGGGCACCCGTGTGGTCCCAGCCCAGTGACACCTGATACCCAGTGTCTCCCTGCCCTGTTCTTTTGCACCAAGCCCCATGGGGACCCTGTCTCTCGCCAGGCTCTGGGCCGCTGCTGTAGAACCATGATGCTGTCCTGTCCCCTGGCTGAGCCTACATATGAGCTTTGTCACGTGGGCAACTTAAAACACACATATGTCCTCTCATACAAGGGCACGTCTAGGTTCCAACTGCTCATTTCAGGAAAGCATCTTCCCCAGAGCACACACCCTCAGGAAGCGATGGAACAAAATCAGTGCCTTCAGGGAACCCACCTGAGACCTTGGGCACCTCCCCTTCCTCAGGGACGTCACAGCAGTTACCATCACAACGGCGCATGCCAGGGCCTCCCAGGCCTCCCGGGGACACAGGAACATGGACAGGGCATCAGCTCCACAGGTTCCATGGGAAGGGAGGGAGAGGTTCTGCCTACCCAGGATAAGAGGGACGACTGACCCTCTCGCTCATGTGGTCCAGTTTGCCTCACCCCAGAACCTTCCCTGGAACTGTCACAGAAGAGCCTCTTTCTGGGGCCATGTGAAGAGGGCAGGAGATAAGGTGAGCTACACCTGCCACCCCTTGAGAGACAGTGACACAGGGCTATGGTGTGTGTTTTGGTGACATCGCTGCCCTTCCACACAGTCAGACTTGACCCTGTTCCACCCCAAGGTTCCCAGTTATCGGTGCCGGTGATTCCTGCTCTTGCCTCGAGTTTCTGATGCCCTCCAGGGAGAGTGACCAGCTGCCTGTGAGAGCTGGCATTGATCAGAGTGCCCAAGCCTCAAGATGCGTGGCCTTGGGAACAAAGAAAGAGCCAGAGCCAGCATCTTTGTGATGTTCTTCCCACCCGGGAGAGGCAGAAAGAGCTGCAACAGGCTGGGGGATGTAGCTCAGGGGCACAGCGCCTGCCTGGCAAGTGCAAGGTCCTGAGTTCAATTCCTGGTACAAAAGAGAGAGAGACAGGCAGACAAGTGGTGGCAGCAGTGGGAGCCAGCCATGCCGTGGGAATCTCTGATATACCCAGGAAGCTTCAGCTGTGGTAAATGGGGAACCACGGCCCTGTGCAAACACAGGGATTCCTTGGCTTTCTCCAGCTCTGCTTTTTTAACCTCACAGTAACAACCAAGTGCTCTGGGGCACACGGGCTGCTCTCCGACCTCCTTAGCACAGTAAAGGAACACAGCCTGAAGCACAGGGCTGGTGTACACAGCGTTTCTCACCATTTGGTTTGGGTTCCTGCTGTGGCAGCCCAAGCCCTCTCCACTGCCAGGAGCAGCAAGTCAGGAAAGCAGGGGGCCGGGTGGGCTGGAAGCCCTGAGTACCCGCTGCTGCAGGGAGCCCCAGGGTCACCCATTTCACCTGTTATTTTGGAGAAAATGAGACCGATGAGTGTGAGGTCCACGTACCTTCAGCAAGTGACTGGTTGCTGACCACAGGATTCACGAAGAGCTAGGGCACAACTTGGCAGCATGTAAAGACTCACGTGACACGCTGCCTTCTGCAGGGCTCCTGCTGCCCGGTCTTCTCCAGATCAGCGGCTCCAGTGCCCTAGGTAACCCGAAGGCCCCAGCTTGGATCCTGACCTTCCCAATCCTCACCCAGCGGGCAGCAAGGCCACTCATCTGGATGTCCCTGCCGTTAAAGCTCCAGTTCCTGGGTGTCCATCTGGCTACCACAAGCAGGACTCCTTCCCCACCCTTCAGAGTGGACAATGGGGAAATGAGCCCCCAGGGTTCAACCTGACCTCTGCTGAACAAGAGAAGCTCAGAGTCCTGAGTCCCAGGCCGGCCTGCCACAGCGCTGAGCAGAGTCAGGGAGATTCGGACTGCAGGAGCCGCTGCTGCTGCTGCTGCTGCTGCTGCTGCTGCTGCTGCTGCTGCTGCTGCTGCTGCTGCCTCCCTGTGGGGCTTCTGTCCTGCAGTCACTCTGCTGCCCGTGGATCACATGCCTGGGATGCCTGACTGTGTGGCAACCTCCACCACCAAACACGAATTCCCAATGATACCTGAGAGAAACGGCACAGCCGTCCACTGGCAGATTCCAGCAAAAACAGCCAGCGCACAACTCACACCGAGTCAGTAGGAATGATTAGAATGGTTAGGTGTATGGATGCATGTCGGCTTATTATTAGAACACATAAAAGTGTCAGGGAGTAGAGGTTAGCCCACTATGCTCCCCAGTCACAGGTCTCCCTCACCGGGATGGTTGCAACTGAGAGACAAGCCACACCGAGTCCCCGTGAAGCTGTGGAGAAAGCGGAACTTCCCACATCACGGGAGGGAATGTTAGAGGGTGCAGTCAGTCAGAGAGGGCCTGGCAGCTCCTCAAAGGTTCACTGTGAAGCAGTAATTCCCAAGAAAAATGGAAACGCAAGGCCACACAAAACTCTCACATCAATGTCCACAAAACGCCAAAGTGAAGATGACCCAAGTACCCATCTGCTGATGAACGGATGAACCAAGGAGGGACTGCCACACAGGGCAGGGCTGTCACTCCTCTGTAAAGAGGAACAAAGAGCTGATTCGTGCCCAATCAGGTGTGTGCCCCAACCGAAAGCTTGAGTTGTAGTCATAGGTTATGAGGAAAACAATTAGAATCAGGACATGGAGTTTATAATATTATTTTTACGATGGTTACCCAGAGTTAACACAAGAAATGCAGGAAATCTGTCTACAACATAACACTAAACACATAGAATATTCAGCCAAGGCCTGAATCCCACAGCAATATCCTACACGAGTCCAGATGAAGACCCAGAGCTCACAACAATGCCCCCCACGAGTCCAACTGGAGGTCTAGAGCCCACAAGAAGGACTCACACCAGTCTCTTTTATGGCTCCGTGCTGGGAAGACCAAAGGTCAACAGTGGAAGCTAGAAAGTCTATGCCAGCAGGGTGAAGGAGCTGTGCTGGTAGGTTGAGGGTTCTACACTGGAGCCAAGAAGCCACACTCACCACAAAGATCAGGGCTGTCCTGAAAAGCACCACAGCCATCCTCAGCGACATGGAGGTCCTGAGCTCTTCCAACAACAAGCACAGTTGAGTACGTGCCAGGAAGCCAGCATGACGAGTTCATCCTGGAGACCAAGCGGCACACGTCTTCCTCTCTGGAGCCAGGAAGTGATGCTCGATGTGAAGACCAGAGCTTCTCCAGGAGAACCAACGGCTCAGACAGCAACACATAGGAGACCCCAAATTGCCTCAGTGTACCAACACCTTTGTTCTCCTTCTCATCTCTAATTATGCTGACAATTTTCCTCAGGTGGAACATCTATGCTCAGTGCCCTGCTGATGTAATACAGCTGATGTTAAGTTGACCACCAGTTTTTAATCCATAACAGCTTGATACTGCGTGAAAGGAACTGATGCCAGATAGAAGTTACGTCCCACCCCCACATGAGCCAGCAAAGGCCAAGCCAGCTGCTGGGAGAACTAGGACAGAAGCCACACACCCCCACTCCCCTCCCAGCCCATGAGCCTGCCAGAGTGTGGGCCAGGAGAGAACACACACACACAGACACACACACAACACAAGCAACCGGCTGACTCCGGGGAACACAGACAGAGATGACGTCAACTGAAGTAAAGAAATAACCCAAAGCTTGTATTGTCTGATTGACTTTGCAGGCCTAAAGCCGGTGGTCTGAGCAACTATTCAGAGGATAACAATGTGCAATAGAGTAACTACGGCAGACGCCCTAGTGTCTTCCTTTTGAAATCCAGTATCAGGTTCTGTTTTGTTTTCATTTATTGTTCTGTTTTATTCCCTTTAAAATAAGAAAGAGAAAGAGAGAGAGAGAGAGAATGAGAGAAAGAGAAATAAAGAAGGAAAGGAACTGACTCCATTCACATGACACATGGCGGATCCAGAACGGGCAAAGCCAGAGAGACAGGAATCGCGATTAGCAGCACCCGGGGGAGGGGGTGAGAAGGGCAGGACTTGTGTGCTTTGGAGCGGTGATGCATGGCGTGGCGTGGCGTGGCGTGGCGTGGCGTGGCGTGGCGTGCAGCCTGTCCTGATACATGTATGCCTCTGCATGTGTGTGCATTATTTTAAGAAGCAATGAGAATTGGGAATACAAAGTTGACAAAAACCACCCACCCAAAAATAAAGTGAAGCAGAGACAACTGGAATGTTACACACACACACACACACACACACACACACACACACCCTGCAGCTCGAGGGCTCCCCAGCACCTCCTCCAACCCGACAGAGACACAAGCAGGCCACGGCCAGGCCTCTGTGGCTCAGACAGATACCAGCAGCTCGCAAGGGGCCCAGGCGGACGAGCGAGGTAGCAGTGTGGGGGGGTGCATGTTACACACACGCCAACCTGCAAGGAGGACCTACCACTCTGCACAGCTCACTCGACCTGATAAAAACACACATTTGAAGAGGAATTCCAAGAAAGGGGTCAATATGGTACGAAGCTAGGCATGTTCCTGCAGAAAAAAACGGAAAACGCACTCAAAAAAGTAAAAGCACCCCTATTCCCATCACCAAGACCCAACTCTGCTTACTCTGTTAGAACCCAGCGCTGCCACAAATTTCTCCACAGCACTGTTTCCTTCCAAAGTGAGCTTTGAGCTTTTCACTTACCATCAATATGGATCATGCATTGTTTTCAACATTTTATTTATTACCACAATTTCACAAAGGTTTACTTTCGGTGGTGCATTATTTTTAAGTATTTTTTACAGACATTTTCACACGTAAGTATATACATCCAAGTTAGGGTGAGCAGCCCATGATATGTGACTTACGAAAGTGCGAGGTTGGAGTATCTGGAGCTTCCCCCAGGCAGGCCAGGTGGGGTCCACTCTGCTGTCAGTGCCCATCCCCAGAAAACACCACCTCCACGGTGAGCTGCACTGCCTAGCTGGGCGTCCACACTCTGACCCGTTAACATCTCCACCTCGCGCTGAGACACCGGCGGACTCTCCCGAGTTTCTGCGTGGACAGTGCTTCCTTTGTCAGGAGCTGTGCACCAGTGTGTGGGTAGACGCCCCTGGCTGCCCCACAGCCCCACTGGTCTTCGTCCTGATGACTAGATTTGAGTGAATACAGCTACTGTATCTTCTTCTACAAACCTTTTCTGGGAATACATATCTAAGTATATTTAAGATAAACACCTAGAAGTGAAATTACCTGGTTAACAGATAAGTAAATGTTTAAATTTATAGCAGGTTGTGGTGGTGCATGCCTGTAACCCCAGCACTAAGGAGGCTGAAGCAGGAGGACTGACATGAGTTTGAGGCCAGCCTGGCTACAGAAGGCTGGCTTACACTACATAGTGAGACCTGTCTCAAAAAAATAAAAGGAAAGGAAAGGAAAGGAAAAAGA
This sequence comes from Hydrochoerus hydrochaeris, assembly GCA_004027455.1. Taxonomy (NCBI): domain Eukaryota; kingdom Metazoa; phylum Chordata; class Mammalia; order Rodentia; family Hydrochaeridae; genus Hydrochoerus; species Hydrochoerus hydrochaeris. Next base: position 9,884 of record PVLA01019029.1, read on the forward strand.
CACAAATAAATTTATAAAATAAAACTGAAAACTATTTTCCAAGTGGTTGTACCTTTGTGCTTTTCCACCAAAAAAAAAGAAAAGAAAGGGGTTCCCTTCTGTCCATACCCTCACAGACACTGGGTGCTGGCTGTGGTTTTAATTTGCATTTTGCTGATAACCAAGAAGTTTGATCACTTTGTCATTTGCTTACTGGTAGCTCAAGCAGTTTGTGAATTACCTGTCCAAGTACTTCACACACCTTTTGTTTTCCACTTTTGCTTTTTCAGACAGGGTCTCGCCATGCTCTTGAGGCTACACTTGAACTCACTACAAAACCCAGGCTGGCTCTAACGCACAGAAATCCTCCTACCCCAGCCTCAAAAACCTGGGGTTACCCCCGTGTACCACCACACCCAGCACACACATTTTTGCACTGTCTCATTTTCGTGGGTTTGTGGGTGTGCTTTGTGGACAGATGTATTGCAAATCCTTTCTCTCAGCTGACTCTTCCTAGCGGTACCTTAGTAGGCAGAGCACTCGTTAATTTTCTGTAGTCAGGCCTACCGGTCATTCTGCTATGGCACTTTCTTCTGTGTCCTAGCTTAGAACTGTCTCCCGTGCCCACATCACATGATTTTAACGACCGTACAGTAAGGGGTAGAGGAAAAGCTCCGCGTTCGCTCCATGGCTGTCAGTTCCTTTCACCGCCTCCTTCCATCAGGTGACAGTGCCTCGGCTGAGGGGACGCAGGCCCAGGCCACTTGCACACCGCAGCTCTGTGATGCCCTCTGCTCCCCTGTGCTCAGGGCTGCGCTCTCCCCACTGCCTCGGCCCATTTGAGAGCTGAAGTGAATTGAGGTTCCCCCACCCAGCCTTCATCGCATCACCCTGACCCTCCGGGTCACGCACAGTTACACACACACACACACATCAGGCTTGGCTCCCGACTGTCTGCCAGAGGCCTCGTGGGCGGGTATGCACCCCGACACTGGGGGGTGGCACGACAGTACCCCGCCTTTCGGTCCGCAGTACCCCTACCTGTTTCCGTGCCTCCTCTTCAATTTCTTTCAGAAAAGTTTTGTCATTTTCAGCATACCGGTTTTTTGAAGGTCTTTGCATCAAATTCTTTCCTAAATACTTTGTGACTTGTGATTCCATTGTTCCAGGAATTTTTATTTTGTGTTCCTATCGTGACGTAGACCAAAGTGATGTAATTTATTTCTCAATATTGACGTTCAATCCTGGCTGGACTCGCATATGCATTCAAGGATTCCTTCAGGATCATTCCTTAGGAGTTGGGGTTCGTTTTGTTTTGTTTTCAAGGCAACAAGAATCAAACCAATGACCTTCACACTGTTACATCCCAGTGCTTTGTTTTTCTGAGACAGGGTCCCACGAGGCAAGGCGAGGCGCTGATTTCCAAGTCCTGGACTGATAAGCTCGCAGCCCCTGGCCCGGCTCATCTTCTGACATCTTATATGTAAATAACTGGTCCCTGGGGGCAGATGCAGCCTCACCTTTTCCTGTCCAGCCCTTAGGCTTGTGCATCTTATTTACCCTTGCTGAGAAGGCCAGTGCCCAGCAGTGACAGCAGACGCCATGGTCTCACTAGCAAAGTCACAGAAAAGCTATCAGTCTTTCCACATTAACTTTGATGCTGGCCGCAGGATTTTAATGAATGTCTTAATATTGGAACTTTATTCCTAGTTTGCTGAAAATTTTTTTTTTGTAAAAGGGCATTTTTTTTCAAATGCTGCTCCTGTGTCTCCTTTCCTTAACATAATAGTGTGGCGAATCAAAATGACTACCAAATGTCGAACCCTTGTAGATGGAAGTAAGTCCCACCTGCAGTGGATCCTCCAGTGACAAACAGCCTGACGTACAAACAACTTGGGTCAGGAAGGCAACGTTAGTTTTATAACCGGCCTTGAGTTAGGACCCGAACGCCGGCCGCACGCGCTTCCAGACGGTCTCAGACACGGACTGCACCTCACAGAGTTCTGCGAGGAGCACTACGGCATCCTTTCCTGCATGGGGTTCACTGAGAAATCCTGGGCCACCGTCTGTCTAAGGACACTGAGCTCTGCCTGTCACAGGAGAGAGGCCTTGAGGGCCGAGTAGAGGAGTCCAAGCCTCCAGCGACGACTCAAGTTACAAGCAGCCCTCGGAACAGACCGAGTTCCTAAGGCGAGGTGCCTCTGTTTACTACTTTTCTGCTTTGCTAGATTTACTTTGCCAGTATTCTTGAAGTTTTTTTAAATCTCTACTCATCAAGGGCACTGGTCCAAAATTTTCCAGGGTTGTATCTTACGGTCAAGGTTTTTAAGATTGTGCTGGTCTCAAATCGCAGAGTATATTTGTTCTTCCTCCAAATCTGTAAAGATTTTGTGTGACTGATACTTCTTCTTTAAATGCTGTGAAGACTCTTCCTGTGAAATCATCCAACCATGCAGTTTCCTTAGTGGAAACACTTTTAATAATTATCTCATTTCTTTTCTAGATGGGACACTATTCAGATTCCCTATTTCCTGCGTTAGTCTTCTTCAACTGTATTTTTTAAGGAATTTGCCCATGTAAGCTGTCCAATGTGTCCATGAGAAGTTGTTCATAATGTCCCCTTATTATAATAACAGCGGGCTGACTCTGCCATACTGGTCTGTCTTTTAGACTCCATTTTGGCAATCCGCGTTTTCTGTGTTTGTTTTTATGGATTTATTAAGATTGTCAAAGAAGAAAATCTTGCTTTCCTCTTTTCATTTTCTTGGTTTGCTTTCAACTTCTTTGGTTTCTGCTCTTCTTTATTTCTTTTCCTCTACTTATTTTAGGTTTAATTCCTCGTTCCTTTCCAAATGCTTAGGGTGGAAACCAGCACCGGTGATTTGAAGTCTTTCTTCCTTTCCAGCGCGAGCGACCAGCGCTGCAGATGCGCTTCTGTCCCGCTCACCTGCCCCTCCTGGGGCACCGTCCCCACCTCGAGGAGAGGCTGGCTTCGCCGGCGTCTGTGGAGGTTCCCGCCCCTGGCGGGCGGGGGGGCTCGGGCTGGGTCGGGCCGGAGCGGGGATCCACATACCCAGAGCGGCCACGCGGGGCGCGGTGCTCGCGGCGGGCGGCGGGCGGCGACGCGCCGCATTTACGGCAGGGGGCGCGCACGGTACCTACGGAAGGGGCGCGAGGTCTCCCTCTCGGTCCGCTCGGCCCCGCCCCTCCCCGCCCCTCGCGCGCCCCCCGCCCCCGAGTGCCGTTACCCTCGCGACCCCGCCCCTCACGCGACCCCCGCCCCTCCCTCGAGCGACACGGCAT
>PVLA01019030.1:0-13158 GCA_004027455.1 Hydrochoerus hydrochaeris
AAAATACTGATAAATAGAATGCAGCAAGTCATCAGGAAGATTATACACCATAACCAAGTAGGATTCATCCCAAGAATGCAGGGTTCAACATCCTAAAATCAATAAGCGTAATGTACCATATCAACAGGGCCAAGGACAAGAACCACATGGTCATCTCAATAGATGCAGAAAAAGCTTTTGACAAAATCCAACACTCATTTATAATAAAAACCCTATAGAAAATTGGAATAAATGGTCTCTACTTCAATCTGACAAATGCTATGCATGCTGAACCAACAGCCAACATCTTACTCAATGGAAAAAAACTGAAAACATCCAATTTAAAATCCGGTACAAGACAATGATGTCCATTTTCACCACTACTGTTCAATATAGTTCTGGAAACATTAGCTAGAGCAATTAGACAAGGAAGGGAAATCAAAGGAGTAAGTATAGGAAAGGCAGAAGTTAAATTATCACTACTTGCAGATGACATGATACTCTACATTGAAGACCCCCAAAACTCTATTGAAAGTCTCCTAGACATAACAACCAAATGCAGTAATGTAGCTGGATACAAGTTCAATCAATAGCATTCCTGTACACAAACAACAAACTCACTGAGAGTGAAATAAGGGAAACTACACCCTTCACAATAGCATCCAAAAAGTAAAATACTTAGGAATCAATCTAACAAAGTTAATACATATACAGTGAAAATTACATTACACTGGAAAAAGAATCAAAGAGGATTTTAGAAAATGAAATGATATTTCCCATTCTTGGCTAGGAAGAACAAACATTGTGAAAATGGCCACTCTCCCAAAATTGTTATGTAGATTCAATGCAATTTCAATCAAAATACCATTTACATACCTCATAGATCTAGAGAAATGGTCCTTAAAATTCATCTGAAACCAAAGAGTCCTAGAATAGCAAAGGCAGTTCTGAGCTACAAAGACAAGGCAGGAGGCATCACAATCCTGGACTTGAAATTATGTTGCAAAGCTACTGTGATAAAATCAGCATGGTTGTGGAACAAAATCAGACCTGAAGGTCAGCGGAAAATATTAAAAGATACAGCCACAAAGGAGAGAAGACAAGATGGGCAATCAGTGAGCAACAAAATAGAAAGCCTCCCAGGAGGAACAACTCACTTGCCAGAATAAAACACTCTGGAGAGACTCAGACAGAGAGAGATGGATCCTGTTGACAGAGGAAGAAATTAAAATGTAAAAAAGCTCGTCAAATACTTCAGGACTACAACTGAAACAGCTAGAAATTACAGGACACAGTGTTTTCATTTGTAGCGACCTGCCAAGTTTGCAAAGACCTGAATCCGTGCCAGCCAGCACAGCAGCTCAAACTCGTTCCCACCACCACTCATGGGAAGCACAGCAGCAGTGAAGTTGGGAGTTGGTGAGACCAATGGAGAGTGGAGCTGGTGAAGGGACATTCATTAATCCTTAGACAGTGCTGGGAATGAGACCTCCCCCCCAATGGGAAGGGTGCAACCAAATGGGCGACATGTTGGAACCAGGCGGGAGGAGCCTGAACTGGGAGTGACAGTGACTTCAGTTGGTTCCTCCCTCCCAAGAGCAGATTCATGGGATTTGTTTGGACTGGGACGTGCCCCTGGCAGGGACCCAATGAGCCACCCCAAATTGATTCCCTGAGCTTAGCAAGCACTAACTGGGTGAGGCACCTGAAGTCTGGCTGGCCCAGTGGGGAATGGCAGGCAAACACAGCCTTTGCTTGCACCTTGGTGACAGGAGCAGGCAGGAGAGGGTGGAGTTCCCCTGCCAGCATGCTTCAGAGTAAATGTGGCCATCAGGGAAGGGGGCAGGGACCTGCACTGTAACCCATGTGGAGGAAGCCAGGGCGAAGACAGGAGGGAGAGGCAGGAGGAGGCCCCAGCCCAGAACCCTGGGAGTACTGATCCAGGAGAAGGAAAAACAAGGGAGACTGAAGGCAGCAAACATACATCAGACATGGCTTCAATGGACATTAAAAAAAATCTTTGGGACCTTGTAGACAAGCTCAAAACTGAAATATTAAATCAGGTAAAGCAAGATATGAGTACAGTAATAAAAGAAATGCTCTCAGGAAGCATCTCTCAGGATGATACAGATGGAAGAAGGGAGGAACACAAAAAAAGGAGAGAAACATTCGATAAAGAATATAAAGAAAATTTAGAATACATGAAGTAGATTCAAAGAGACTACCAGGAAATTAAAAACTCCATTGAAAGCTGGCAAAACTCCTTAACAGAAACTAAGGATAGACTATCAAAACTTGAAGACAAGTTTGCCATATGTGATCATGAAAGGAAAGATCTCTTACAAACAACAAGTAAACAGGCATTAACAACACAAAGGCTGGAAGATGACAAGAGAATCTACAATTTAAGAATAAGAAATGTGAAAGAAGAAGCAGGAATACATAGAGGTGAATTACAAAGGCTATTCATGGAAATAATCAAGGAAAACTTCCCAAGCATGGGAAAAGAAAATGACATTCAGTTGTGTGAGGCATACAGAACTCCAGCCACCTACAACCAAAACAGATCTATAACCAGACATATAATAATCAAGATACTAAGAATTCAATATAAAAACAGAATATTAAAAGCCATCAGAGAAAAAAAACAGATTACCTATAAAGGTAAGCCCATCAGAATCACAGCTGACTTCTCCACACAGACCATCAGATCAAGAAGAGCTTGGAGCAAAGTCTTCCAAGCCCTAAAAGAAAATAACCTCCAGCCCAGATTGATGTACCCTGCAAAACTGCCACTAGAAATTAATGGAGAAACAAGATGCTTCCATGACAAAGAGGAACTGGGGGAGTTGTGACCATTAATCCAACCCTACAGAGAATGCTGAAGGACATTCTAGAGAGAGAGAAAAAAAATACCAGGATTTTAGAAACAGTAGCAGAAAGGCCTCAGTTAGTGGGACAGGCAGTAGAATGAAAGAGAAAACTAGACAAACAAAGGCAGAAAAATAGCATAGCAGAAATGAGGCAGAGAAGGATGGCTAGAATCTCTAGCATAGATGGTCTTGATACACTATATTGTTAATAGTGCACCAGGATTTAAAACCCACATTACTCACACTAATCTACTTAGATGTATTATATTCTGTTCCAATCATTCTACCTGTACTAAATTTGAAGGCACAGACAGTAATCCTGAAAATAACAGGATATAGTACAGTAATCATCCTTAATTTCCTATTAACTTAATCTAAAGCTCTGTAAAACATACACTGTTTTACCATGACTGATCATAATTGAATCTGGTTTGTTGGGTCACTGTTTTGTATTGATAGATTTTATTCAAAGCTGTTATGATTGATAGTATCAAGTCTGAGAGTATAGGCAACTGTACTTAACATGAAAAGATCCACTAGAATATCCACTATGGTTTGATTATTACCAGCATTTGAAGTTTTATACTCTCTACTATGTTTCATTTTTACTAATGTTGTTATTTACTGCTTTACTCAACTATACTGCTATATTCAATTATGCCTAATGATATAGACATTCTATTGAAGATAACAAGAAACAACAGAGTAATCATTGTAGATCACCTTGTACTGTGGTTTTATATGACTTTTTGGTTTCATGTTTTTATAGGAATTTGTTTTGTTTTTTCCTACTAAGTTTTTTTTCCTCTAATACAGAAAGGATAGAAATCCATGTAGAGATTCATGCATGCGTAGCTGTTTACACTCCCACTGTTTGATTATCTACTTTGCATGATTTAATTTTGTAACTTGAAAACTATTTCTAAGAGGATAATATGTAATTTATTAACTAGTGATTTCTTATTGTTTATCTTTTTTTGGAATTCTGTATTATCTCTACTCTTTACAAGCTTTTGTTTCTCTTTAAATAAACAATAAAAAAAGATACAGTCACAGCTACAAACACACTCAGCCACCTTATCTTTGATAAAGGAGCCAAACATATTCCTTGGAAGAAAGGTAGTCTTCTTAATAAGTGGTGCTGGAAAAACTGGCTTTCCATATGCTGAAATCTAAAACTAAATCCATGTCTATCCCCTTGCACTAAACTAAAGACAAAGGGCATCAAAGATCCAAATATGAAAACAGAAACACCAAATCTACTGGAAGAAAAAGTAAGTAGAAATGTTGAAGACAGGGATGGGCAGAGAATTCATGAACAAAAATCAAACTGCATGGGAAACACTTTCTAGAATCAAATACTGTGATCTCCTCTTATTAAAAAGTTTTTGCATGTCAAAAGAAATCTCCAACACAGTGAAAAGAAAACTCACAAATTGACAAACTATCTTAGCCAACTCTCCTTCAGACAAAGGACTTCTATCTGGAATTTATAAAGAATTTTAAAATCAGGTTTTCATAACCCAATCTAAAAATGGGCATCTGAGATGAATACACACTTCTCAGATAAAGAAATACAAATAGAAAATAAATATATGAAAAAATGTTCAACATCAATGGTCATTTGGGAAATGCAAATTAAAACAACACTGAGATTCCATCTCACTCCAGAAAGAATTGTCAAGATCAAGAAATCAATCAACAACAAATTCTTGAGGGGCTGTGGGGAAAAAGGAACACTTATCCACTGTTGGTGGGAGTGTAGACTGGTGCAAACACTGTGGAAATCAGTGTAGAGATTCCTCAAAAAGTTAGGATTAGAGATTCCATTTGACCCAGCTATTCCACTTCTGGGCATTTTTCAGAAGAACTAAAAACACCATACCACAGTGATATATGTGCTCCCACGTTTGTAGCAGCACAATTTGTAACAGCCAATTATTGGAAACAGACCAAGTGTCAAGGAATAGATAAAAAAGATATGGTATTTTTTATACAGTGGAGTACTACTCAGCTATAAAGAAACATTGCATTGAGACTTTTATAAGTAAATGGATGTGACTTGGGACCATACTCACAAGGGAAATAAATCAAACTCACCTATGTAAATATCATATTGTCTGCCTACTGTAAGAAACTAAAAAATTATATGTGTTCTAAAGCCTACAATAAATACTGTGCAGGGGTAAGAAACTGTTCAAAGAGGAAAAGTAACTGGAATAAGGGAAAAGAAGAAAGAAGAGAAATGGAAAAAGATATAAATTTATAAATTTAAAAGTTAAATTTAAAATGACTATACTGGTAATTGTATTAATTATTGGAAAAGAACAGTGAATATGCCTATGTTTAGATCCATTTTGCTTGTCTATATCTGTTAAGCTAAGCAACGCTCTTAAAGGTAACAATATGTAACATTACGACCATTGTCAAATTCCTATCATCTTGTTCTGTAACCTATGCTGTTATTACATTTGATTTCTTGTTGTTTTTCTATCTGTATTGCTTTTTGTTTTTCTTTTCTTTGTCTTTTTAATCTTAAATAAGAAAAGGAAAAAAAACTACATTGTCCACATTATTTCTGTATAAATTCAGCACAATGAGGGACTGTCACAAACTAAGCTGTGTGGTGATGTTGACAGTTTAATGCAACAGAACAAACAGTCTTTGGAAAAGAAATAAAAATTGATAGATTTCATTGGTTTCTACATCAATATCTGCAAAAGGGAAATGACACATCAGCTTCATATAATAATCTTGCTGAATTCCTTGCACTTAAAACAAGCTTGTTTTCTTGAAGTATGATTTTGTTATTTTAAAGAATTATTTTGAATAGTCATCTAAAAGTACATGTCACAAACATAATTTTTAAGAGAAAATAAAAAACAGAGCAAATGAATATGTTTTAGCATAATGCTGAGAAACAAAACCAGATGGTACCAAAAAATTAAGATTAAAATGCTGAACCTAATTCTATTTATATCAGTAAGTAGAGTAAATGTGTATGGTATAAACACCCAAATTTATTATTATTGTGGGTGTTAGAACAGGGTGTCACTTCGCAGTTCAGACTGGACTTGAACTTGTTATGTAGCCCTTGTTGGCCTTGAGCTCTTGGTGATCTTCCTGCCTCAGCTTTCTGTGTACTGGGATCAGAGGCCTGTACCATCACAACCATTTCAAACACACTTGAAATACAGAGATTGTCAGTATTGACTTAAAAAAAACAAAGCAACTGTACTGTCTACATGAAACCCATTTTCAATATAATAAAATATATTAAAAGTAGGTAAATGGAGAAAGAGATTCATGAAAAGACTAAAGAAACCCAGAAGCTCTGTGTAAATGTGCTACAGATTAGATTTGAGAAACCATGTTACAGAAATACAGAGAGAGGTCACATAACTAGAGAAGGTGTGTGCAGCTAACAATGGACTGTCAAATATTTAAAATTTACAACTGAAAGGAGAATAGACAAATCACAATTACATTTTGAGACTTTAACCTTTTTCTGTTGGTAAATAATAAAATAACCAGAAAATCAGCAACGATACAGCAGACCTGCTCAACGCTGTCCACCCACATGGCCCTAAAGAGTGCTCTACTTAACAACTGCAGCAGGTATTTCAATGATGCTTAGAAGAAAAATGATGTCAGTAAATGTTTACATCAGAAAAAGTTAATTGGCAGATCCATAATCCCCTCTTTTTTGGGAAGCATACCCAAAAAAGTGGTGATGTTCTACAAGGAAAAAAAATCCAGTCAATCTAAGAAAATCTAACTTATGTTGAGTTCAGAGAAATAAAAATCTTTTTGCTATTATGGCACCAGGAACTCAGCTAAAACCTGCCATGCTTGTGGCAGCATTCAGTGCTCTCCATGTCCAAAGATTAATCTGAGATCAGTTCTGCTCTCATCAAATGCCACAATTCTGGGTCAGGTCACGAGCTGGTATTTCAGAGAGAGCACAGAAGACCTTTCTTTGTCCTTTAATCTTTTTTATTAATTGTCAGCTATGGGAATTGACTGCCAAGGAATGACTGTTTCTGTCACATGATGAGTTACACAGACATTACAGGGTGCACCGCCGGACACCCACAGGCTGTCACACAGCGAGACCTCACTAATTTGCTAAGTGCCCCTATGCTGTTGTGCTGCACCCCAGCCACTGAAAGACCAAGTACAAAGCTGTCAGGTCACACAGCGAGTCAAATTTAAGGATAAATGTAGCCTGAGATTGGCTCAGGCCAAGCTGTCGGTGACCTTGGACCAGCGCGCGACAATCCCGAGTGCAGAACTGAGTGGATGTGAGGAGTGCAGAACCTTCCTATGAGAATGTGCCAATTTTTCTCTAATTTGTGTTGACTCCACCCCAATGTAACAACACAGCACCGCGCTAACATCTCATGTGAGTCAGAAGCATTAGATGAAGTGAGAGCGGGAAACACCAGCTTCTGTGTCTAATCTGAGAGAGTGGAACCATCAGGGCTTCCTGTGAGGGGCTGCACAGGACAAGTGTCAGAACCCTCCAAACTTTCTGCTCGGTTTTTCTGTAAGCCTAGATCTGCTTTAGAAGTAGCCTATTAACTTTTAAATAATCAATTCTAATAGAGAAACTAAAAGCAGAAAAATCAATTTTGTGAATTGTTTCCTGTACAAAATGTGTTTACATCAGCTTGTTCAGATCATTTTTGATTTTCTGCTTTTTAACTTTTTGTGTATTTCTCTGGCTAAATATTTCCCATGCAGTAAGTATTATGCAAGGCTTTTTACATGTGCTATGTAATTCAACTATAATAACTGGATCTAGAAATAATTTCTGTCAAGTACAGCAATGTATGCCACCTAAGAGCCTAGATATATGTTGGACCAATTATGGCTTAGGTTTAAAATGCCCCAAAGCCCCCTGTGTTTGGAAGCTGAAGGGATTACATAGGGCACATAGCTGATTTGCTCCTAGGAGACAGGATATGGTCCCAAAGGCAGCTCACTGTGGGTGACATCCCAGGGACGCTCCCTTCCCTGCTCCTCTCCTGACTCTCTGCTTCCTGGTCAGCATGAGGTGAGGTTATTCCTTTGCTAGGTCTTTCCAACATGCTGACTCTTGGAGCTGGCCCAACACAGGAGGATTGAAAAAACTAAAATATGAGCCCAGATCTACCTCTCCTCCTGTAGGCTGTAAGAGTTTGATCCTTTGTCCCAGAAATAAAGTGGCTGAAAATGTATCCATCTTTCAACTCTGTCATCCACTGAATTACAGAAAAAGCTAAAGTGTTAAATCTCAGTTGTATCTTGTACAGACTGGGAGTCGATACTATTTTTATTTCATTAGAACTTGCTCCAATGACAAAATAAAATATCTATCAAACATTTATCTCATACTTTACAATAGTGTAAACATCCAATAATTATTATAAGAACTAGAGACACAAAAAGGAAATGTACTTTTCAATTATCACTCACAAAGTACATCATTAAAAAAAAAAGCTGAAGTTTGAATCTGTGGCTATAAAATTTAAACCAGGTATTTTAAATTTATGATATCACTGATCATAATCGTGCACACATATTTTGGGAGTAAAGGATGGGCAGAGCAGAAGAAATGTGGAGGAAAAGAAAGAGAGCAGGGGAACACTTGAAATTCCAGAGCACATCTCTGTACATGTCAGGAAACGCCTGACGTCTGGGAAAACTGGGGCTGCAGAGCTGAGAGGAGAAAACCTGACACAAGACGCTTTGACAGCTGATGGATTTGCTGCCCGGGATCCGGCCCATGCTTCTCTGCAGAGTTCTGAATGCCGTGTTTTCTACAGCTGCTTCTTCCCTGGACTGTCTGTCCTGACGCCTATTGAAAGCCCCTCCTGGACCTCATCACAGTCCGGGAAGTTTATTTTTGTAATTCCATGGAAAAGTTTCTGGAACTCTAGGGATTAATTCCAACCTACCTCTTGCAGAGAAACCTGTGGCATAAATTAAGACACAGATATATATCCAAAATGGTGGGGAACCAAGGGGGTCCCAAGTCCAGCTAGAGCAATGGCTAACCTGAAGCAAGACCTTGACCCCGGGCTAAACCCAGGCTTATTGATTCATGAATGGAGAGTGGCTGGGGACTGAGTGACAGTGAGAGTGGTGGGAAGGAGGTGAGTGCTGAGAGCTGGGCTAGGTAGCTGGCCTGAAATCACCTCTGCAATATGCAGGAAAAGGAAATGCAGGCAGAGTGATCTGCATAACACAATTCAAGGTAGCATCTAACATTTGGGGGTTGGAGCCCCAGCTCTGAGGTGTAACACTTTATCTCTGGGAAGTCACAGCCTTTTGTCTCAGAGCCCATCCCAGCTGACAGCCTGGAGTGCAGGGTGGCTCTCCCTCCAGCCTGGCTCACACAGGCTCCTTGGGAGCTTCAGGGTGGGCAATACTGTGCTGTCTCCTAGCTGTGAAGACGGCATGTCAGTGCCTCAGCCAGATGGACTTGCGTTGCTTAAAGCCAACTGAGGGAATAAGGAAAAGGATACATGGAAACAGGGCCACATTATGTTCCTGTAGTTGGCTTCCCGCTTTCTCCCCTTGTTTAATTTCTTGTCCAGCCCAGTGGTTTCTTTCTGCTGTTGTTCTGGAGATTGTGGTCACTTTTATCTCTTTCTAGTACATCTTTCAATACTCTTTCTAGTGTTGGTTTGGTAGATAGGAATTTCTTCAGTTCTTTGTCATGGAAGTATCATGTTTCTCCATTAAATTTGAACGAATATTTTGCTGGGTGCATGAGTCAGGGGTGTAAGTTGTTTTCTTTCAGGGTTTGAAATACCTCACTCAAGCTCCTCTTAACTTGAGGGTTTGTGCTGAGAAGTCTGCTGTGATTCTAATGGGCTTTCCTTGATAGGAGAGTTGTGTCTTTTCTCTAACAGCTTTTAGTATTTGGTTTTTATGCCGTATGTCTGAGATCTTAATTATTATGTGTCTGGGTGTAGGTTTATGTTGGTTGTGACTTTGGCATTCTGTATGCCTCACTTATTTGTATAGCAGAAATTGGGAAATTTTCTGCTATTACTTCTGTGAATAGTTTAGTTATGTCATTTGTGTTGACTCCTGCATCTTCACTGATGCCTATTAGTCTTACATTGTTTCTCTTGGTGTCATCTTGAAGCTGTTGGCTTGTCATTTCATGCTGCTTTGTTGTTTTTATAAGTTCTATCTTTTCATGGTTGCTATCTGCAATCCTGTTCTCCAGGTCTGAAATCCTATCCTCAGCTTCATTTAAATGGTTTTTCCAACTTTCAATAGAATTCTTTGTTTCTTGGCTATCTCTTGAATTTGCTTCATGGACTCTGCTTGTTTTCTGCATTGTTCATTCCAAGTTTCAATCTATTTCCCATGCTCCTGTATTTTTTTTTTATCTATTTCTTCCCTAGCTATGTTGAGCAAATACTTTACTAAGGTTGTTATTTCTGTCTTTATGTAAGACATTATTTCTAATTTGGTTTCTTCTACAGCCTCTTAAATTTGTTCCTTTACTTCATTTGCTATCTTTTCAGACATATCTGGTGTATGATTTTTAAAGTCCTCTATTTCACTGTCACCTGTTCTTATACCTGGGCTAGATGTTTGAGATTGCATTTTGGTTTTTCATTTTGTCATTTTCACCTTCTGGGCCAATATCTGGTTATTTAATCCCAATAGTCACAACTGTTGGCAGTGCATGTTCCAGGGTCCCACTGTGTGGTTTAGGCCTCCCCGATTGTTGGGTACATAGTAATCAGAACCTACCAGGGTGCTCTATCTGGGTGTGGGGCCACCAAGTCTCCTGTCAAACCAGCACTGCCAGTCCAGCACAGTTCAAGGTGCTGGAAGGGAGAGTGGGAGCCATATGTTCCCAGCAGTGCTTGCTCTAAGAGATGGGGAGGGTAGCCGAGGGCAGCGGGCTAAGCCAGGGTGGGTGCAGCTTTATATTTCAGTATAAAAGTTACAAGATATCAAATGAGAAGTGTAACTCAGTGAAAAGCAAAGAACTTCACTCAATAATGTGATAAGTGACATATGGGATTTTGTACATCTTTTGAGGAAAAAGGTTAATTTCTTTTAAATTTCATGGAGAAGAATTGCATCATGTTTAAACAACAGCCTAATTTCATTATTATTTTATATGAAAAGTAAATATGAATAAATGAGCTATAACAGTGCAAAAATATACAGGGGAGTAGAATGTGGTGGGTTGTATTACATTAAACTGGTAATCAAGTTTCCAGGGTTTCTTTCCCTGTACAGCACCAGATGAAAAGGGCCAGAGAGGAACAGCTATGAGATGTGGAAGGCAAAAGTGAAATAGCCATTGTTCTCTGGAGGTTATGATAGAAAAATATGTCATATGTAGAAATGTCCAGCAGGTTCCTCTTTGCACCTCAGGTCTAGCTCTCCTGTCACCCACCCTGCTGAACAAGCACCTCAGCTGCCTGCTCCCTAGAAATTGTGGCTGTGGAAAGAAAGGAGCTTCCTGAGATTCTCTGTGATCTCTTTAACTATAATTTGGCCTCAGAGCTCGGCTGGTGAGGGACACCTTCTGGGACCCACCAGGTACCCATGGATCCTCACCTCCACGACTCCTTTCACAACTGAGACCAGTTCTCACAGTGAAGATCCTGCACCACTGAACTCGAGATTCTGCTTCATGGACTTTTCCTTGAGTGATAAACTGGAAAAATATAAAATGAACATATAGGAAATATTTCTGGCTTTAAAAACTGTGCATCTGTCTTCACAAATGGGAAGGAGGTCAAGAGATGGGGTGGAGGGGATGGAAGGGGATTCATAGAGGAATGGAGACGTGTTAGGTGCCTGTACCAGGTCCACATGGGGAATGGAGACATTACGTTCTCCACACATGGACTAATAGAAGGTGTAAGTGTGGTGCTCAGGACACTATTAGATGAAGAGCAATAAAAAATTCTAACCGGGAGAAGTGGATCCCTTCAAAAGATGCTTTTAGCAACGTGAGTTGTAGGAGAAAACAGAAAAAGGTGATGTCATCTATGGTCTCCTGTATTTTGTTTGATGTGAGGAAATAAATTTATCCACAAGTGAGAATCCAGGTTAATGTGTTTTTAATGCAGATACTTATGAAAACAAATTACTTGCCTTATAATTTATTCTCAGCTTTAAGGACATCAATCTAATTGTGCATTATTACATAAAGCACTCACTGCCGTTCCACCTCCTGCTTCCGTGTGGCTGAGCCATTATCAGTCCTTACAATGATCATCATTCTCAGGACGAAAAGTTCCTTTTTATTCTAGTTGTGTCTGAAGTGATTTAGGCTCACTTTGTGACACACACTCTTAGGTGCCAGGACTCCTCCCTGTGTCATTACTGATGTCCCTGGAGGGGCAGAATCCCCTCAGCAGTTCCTCAGCCCAAATGCCAGTCTCTGGCTTTCCCTGGTGGCAGGCACTAATAAAACTTCTTCACTTTGAGTTTCAGGAACCACAGAAACAGTTCAGGAGTTCTCTCTATTTCACTGAAGGGGGCAGCATGTCCTTTCCTAAACATATGGAACCCTAGATGAACACAGGGCTGCTCCCTGGTGAAATAAGAGGTCTCTGTGTAAGGAAACGAGGCAGAGGAAGCTGAAGTCAGACTTGCAGTTGCCTGGGCAGGAGACGGAGCACCCGGGACTGCACAGAAGGCATGGCCAGGCTCCTGGGGGCCTCAGTGCTGGTTCTGTGGCTTCAGGCAGACTGTGAGTTCTCAAGGGGTTATTTGAATACATAAGGAAAACTCCAAGAACTACAGCCAGAAGGAGAAATAAGTTATTGGGGAGTTGTTTTATGTTCTAACTCCTGATGGTTTTCTGTAGGGGCATCAAGAGTAAAATGTTAAGTCTGACACTTTCTTTCTAAACAGGGGTCAATAGTCAACAGAAGAATGATGGCCAGCAGGTCATGCAAAACCCTCCAGCCCTGACCGTTGATGCAGGAAATATTTCCATTCTGAATTGTGACTATAATAATAATTTGTTTGATTATTTTGCATGGTACAAAAAATACCCTGCTGAAGGTCCCACATTCCTGATATCTATACGTTCAAATACGGAAAACAGTGAAAATGGAAGATTCACCGTCTTCCTCAGCAAAGCTGCCAAGCACCTCTCTCTGCATATTGCAGCTTCCCAGCTTGAAGACTCAGCTACATACTTCTGTGCAGCAAGTACACAGTGCTTTGCAGGGACAGGCAGCCTGCACCCAAACCTGCAGCTGGGGCCAAGCCGACCCTGTTTTAGGATTTCAGAGATGGGGCCACCAAACTTGCTTCCATTACA
>PVLA01019031.1:0-13174 GCA_004027455.1 Hydrochoerus hydrochaeris
AGAAATACATGAAAATGACAAAACAAAAGACCAAAATGCAATGTCAAACCTCCAATCCATCCCAAGAAAACATAGACGCCATGTACATAGAAGCAAATGCTACACATACACCTGAAATTCATGAAATGATATCAACTAAAATAAAGAAGCAAGTACGGTAAGCTATGAGGGAGCTCAAATCAGAAATATTCTCTCAGGTAAAAGAAGAAATGATAAAAGTAGTGAAAGAAGTACTGAATGAACCCAACAAAGACACAGCTAAAAAATTAGAAGGACAAAGCAAAATTATAGAATACCTGAATGAACAGTTTAAGAGATAAATAGAATGCATTAAGCAGATTCAAAGAGATATACAGGAAGTCAAAAACTCTAATGAAAGTTGCAAAAACCACCTCAAAGAAAGTGAAGATAGAATCTCAGACCTTGAAGATAAGATTGCAGCTATTGAACAAGAAATGAAAGATCTTCTAAAAATAATAAGAAATCAAGAAATAATTCAACAACTGCAAGATGATGCAAAGAAAAACAATATAAGAATAATAGGGATAAAAGAAAAAGAAGGGGGCAACACAAATGATAACAAGAAACTATTTACAGAAGAAATACCTGAAACTTCCCAAACATGAGTATGGAAACTGACATACAGATTAGTGAAGCATATAGAACTCCAAATAGCCATAACCAAAACAAAACTACACCCAGATATATAAAAATCACCATCCCAGAAATCCAACATAAGAACAGAATATTAAAAGCTGTTAGAGAAAAGACAGGTCACCTATAAAGGAAAACCTATCAGAATCACAGCAGACTTCTCAACACAAACAATGAAGTCAAGAAGAGCATGGAGTGAAGTTTTTCAGATCCTAAAGGAAAATGACTTCCAACCCAGACTGATGTATCCTGCAAAACTGTCCTTCAAAATGGATAGAGAAATAAGATACTTCCATGACAAAGAACACCTGAAGAACTTCATGATCACCAAACCAAACCTACAAAGAATACTGAAAGACATTCTAGATACACATAGGAAAAAAACCACTAAGCAAGACAGACAATTAAGCAGAATGGAAAATTAAGATACAACATCAGAAACATAACATGTCAACAACAAACCAATATATGACAGTTATAACCATTAATGTACATGGCCTCAATTCACCAATTAAAAGAAATAGACTGGCAGAATGGATCAAGAAACAACATTCAGCCATATGCTGTCTACAAGAAACCCATCTAACCCAAAAGGTAACTCATAGACTGAAAGTCAAAGGATGGACAACAATACTCCATGCAATAGAAAGTCAAAAAAAAGTGGGGGTAGGTATTCTGTTTGCAGACCATGTGAACTTCAAACCAAGAATGGTCTGAAGAGATAAAGAAGTTCACTACATACTAGTTAGGGGAAAACTGCAAGAGGAAGAGATAACAATCTTGAATATATATACACCAAATTCCAGAGCACCCAACTACACAAAGCAAGTATTAACAGAAATGAAAAATCAAATAGGAAATAACACAATATAACAGGAGACCTTCACACACCATTGACACAAAGTGATAGATCAACTAGACAGAGAATCAGGAAAGAAATAAAACTGAATCACAACTGTGAACAAATGGATTTGATAGATGTATACAGAATGTTCCATCCAAAAACATCAGAATATACATTCTTCTCAACAGAACATGGGACATTCTCTAAAATAGACCATATACTGATCCACAGAACATATTTAAGTAAGTGCAAAATAAATGAAATTATCCCATGCATGTTATCAGATCATAGTGCCATGAAAGTGGAAATTAATGATAAAAGTAGCTTTAAAAACCCCACAAACACATGGAAATTGAATAATACACTCTTGAGCAATCAGTGGGCCATAGAGGAAATTAAAGAAGAAATTAAACAATATCTACAAGCAAACAAAAATACAAATACAACTTACAAGAACCTGTGGGATGCAATGAAAGTGGTCCTCAGAGGAAAATTTATTGCAGTGAGTTCCCACATTAGGAAAACAGAATGAACACAAATAAGCAACACCTCAAACATCTACAAAAAGAAGAGCAGATGACCGACCAGTGAGCAACAAAGTACAAAGCCTCGAGAGAGAAATAACTCATTTGCCAGAATAAAACAACCTAGAGAGACCCAGACAAAGGGAGATGGATCCTCTTGAAACAGGAAGAAATTAAAATGTAAAAAAGCTCATCAAATACATTGGGACTACAACTGGAACAGCTAAAAATTATGGGACATAGCATTTTTGCAGCAACCCACCAAGTTTGCACCAGCCTGAATTTGCACCACCTTGAATCCTCACCGGCCTGCAGAGCCACCCAAACTCGTTCCCGCGGCCACTCACAGGAAGCACAGCAGTGCTGAAGTCGGGGGTTGGTGAGCCCAACAGAGAGTGGAGCCGGTGAAGGGACATTCATTAATCCACGGTCAGTGCTGGGAATGAGACACCCCCCACAGGAAGGGTGCGACCAAATGGGTGACATGTTGGAAATGGTCAGGAGGACCCTAAACTGGGAGTGACAGTGACTTCAGTTTTTTGCTCCCTCCCCAGAGCAGATTCATGGGATTTGCTTGGACTGGGCTGTGACCCTGGCCAGCACCCAATGAGCCGTCCCAAATCAATTCTCTGTGCCTAGCTCGCATTAACCTGGTGAAGGCCCCTGAAGTTTGACTGGCCTGGTGGGGAGAGACAGGCATACTCAGTTGCTGCTTACACCTCAGTGACAAGAGCAGGCAGAACAGGGTGGAGGTCCCTCACCAGCATGCTTCAGAGGAAATGTGGCCAACAGGGAAGGGGGATGGGACCTGCACTGTAACCTGTGTGGAGGAAGCCAAGACCATGACAGGAGAGAGAGGCAGGAGGAGGCACCCAGCCCAGAACCCTGAGAGCCATGATCCAGGAGAGGAAAAAACAAGGGAGACTGAGGGCCACAAACATGCAACATCAGACATGGCTTCAATGGACATTAAGAGATATCTTCAGGACCTTGTAGATGAGCTCAAAACTGAAATATTAAATCAGATAAAGCAAGATATGAGTAGAGTAATAAAAGAAATGCTCTCATAAAGCATCTCTCAGGAAGATACAGACATAAGAAGGGAGGAATACAAAAAAGGAGAGAAACATTAGATAAAGAATAAAAAGAAAATATAGAATACATGAAGCAGATTCAAAGAGACTACCAGGAAATTAAAAACTCCATTGAAACCTGGCAAACTGCCTTGAAAGAAACTAAAGATAGACTATTAAAACTTGAACACCAGTTGGCAGTGTGTGATCATGAAAGGAAAGATCTCTTAAAAATAACAAGGAAACAGGCAGTGACAATACAAAGGCTAGAAGATGACAAGAGAACCTACAATTTAAGAATAAGAAACGTAAACAAAGAAGCAGGAATGCATATAGGCGAATTACAAAGGCTATTCACAGAAATAATTATGGAAAACTTCCCAAACATGGAAAAAGAAAATGATATTTGGTTATGTGAGGCATACGAAACTCCAGCCATCTACAACCAAAAGAGAGTGACACCCAGACATATAATAATCAAGATACCAAAAATCCAATATAAAAACAGAATATTACAAGCCATCAGAGAAAAGAAACATTACCTATAAAGGTAAGCCCATCAGAATCATGGCTGACTTCTCAACACAGACCATCAGATCAAGAAGAGCTTGGAGTGAAGTATTCCAAGCCCTGAGAGAAATTAATCTCCAGCCCAGATTGATGTATCCTGCAAAACTGTCACTAGAAATTAATGGAGAAACAAGATGGTTCCACAACAAAGAGGAACAGGGGAGTTTGTGACCACCAATCCAACCCTACAGAGAATACTAAAGGACATTCTATAGAGACAGAAAAAAACCACCAAGATTTTACGAACAGTGGCAGAAAGGCCTCAGTGAGTGGGGCAGGCAGTATAATGAAGGAGAAAACTAGACAAACAGGCAGAAAAATAGCAGAGCACAAATGAGGCAGAGAAGGATAACTAGAATCTCTAACATAGATGGCCTTGATACACTATATTGTTAATAGTGCACCAGGATTTAAAAACCCACATTACTCACACTACCCTGCTTAGATGTATTATATTCTGTTCCAGTTGTTTTACCCATACTAGACTTGAGGGCATAGACATTAATCCCAAAAATAACAAGATATTTAATCTCCTTAATTTCCTATTAACTTAATCTAAAGCTCTGTATAACCTACACTGTTTTACCATGACTGATCATAATCGAATCTGGTCTGTTAGATCACTGTTTTTTATTGATAGATTGAATTCAAAGCTGTTATGATTGATAGTATCAAGTCTGAGAATACAGGCAACTGCACTGAAGATGACAAGATTCACTAGAATATCCACTATGGTTTGATTATTACCTGGCTTTGAAGTTTTATACTGTCTACAATGTTTTATTTTTACTAATATTGTTATGTACTGCTATATTCAATTATACTGCTATATTCAATTATGCCTGATGATTTAGACAATTCTATTGAAGATAATAAGAAACAACACAGTAATCATTGTAGATCACCTTGTACTGTGGTTTTGTACAACATTTTGGTTTCATATTTTTATGTAAATTTGTTTTGTTTTGACTTGCTTTGCTTTGTTTTTCCCTCTAATACAGAAAGGATAGAAATACATATAGAGACTCATGCATGTGTAGCTGTTTACACTCTCACTGTTTGAATATCTGCTTTGTATGCTTTAATTCTGTAACTTGAACAACTATTTCTAAGAGGACAATATGTAATTTATCAACTAGTGATTTCTTATTGTTTATATTTTTTAATACTGCATTATCTCTACCTCTTACATGCTTTTGTTTCTCTAAATAAAACAAAAAAATAAAAAAAGAAGAGCAATCCAAGCCCAAAGCCAAAAAAAAAAGGAGGAAATTATAAATATCAGAGCAGAAATTAATGCAATGGAGACTAAGAAAACAATTCAAAGAATCAGTGAATCAAAGAGTTGGTTCTTTGAAAGAATAAATAAAATCGACAAGCCCCTAGCCAACATAATTTTAAAAAGGAAAGAAAAGAATCTAATTCATGCAATACAGAATGAAAAAGGTGAAATCACTACTGACCCTGTGGAAATACAGAAGATCATCAACAACTATTTGGAAAACCTCTACTCTCATAGGTTCGATAACACAGAAGAAATGGACAGATTCCTAGAAACACATGAACCACCAAAGCTGGATCAAGATTTAAAACCACGGATAACCCAATTTCTGTTAATGAAATTGAAAATGTAGTCAAGTCCCTACCAACAAAGAAGAGCCCAGGTCCACGGATTCACTGCGGAATTCTACAAGAAATACAAAGAAGACTTAATGCTGATACTTCTCAAACTCTTCAATGAAATTGAAAGGGAAGCAATTCTCCCTAAGTGATTCCTGGAAGCAAACATCACTCTAGTACCAAAGCCTGAGAAACACCCAACAAAAAAAGAGAACCACAGTCCAATCTCCCTAATGAACACAGATGCAAAAATTCTCAATAAAATATTGGCAAACAGGATGCAGCAGATCTGTGACACCCAGCAGAATGAATCTGGTTACCAACCTGAGGTTGAACCCCTCCATCCAGGGTAATCAGAAAATCTATTCAACATAGAGTCTCAAGCATGATCAATAGCTTTCCTGTATTGTCACCTGGGAGCTTTAAGGTATACTAAGCTAGTAAAAGCAAATACTTGTAAATTTTCCCCTTAATGATATTGAAAATAAACACAATTTTTACAAATAAAATTATGATAACATTAGAGATATGAGTATTCCATGGTTTTTAACCATGGTTGATTTCACTCACCAGACAACACTTTCCAAAGTCTAGAAGCATTTTCTCTGTCACAAGTGCGAGTCGGGCTGCTATTGGCCTCTAGTGTTTGCAGACCAAGCAAGCATTCCACTATATCTAGTGCCAGTCTCTCACTAATACCCCCTGAAAACAATTAATAACACAAAAATTGGAAAATCTGAATGAAGTATATTAATATATAGACAAATGGATTGATATGAAGATATATAGTTATGGTTGTGTAAAGCAAAAATTTGCAAAATTGATATTGAAGCTGAGTGCTGAAGTATGAGTGCTGTTCATAATTCTTCATGTAATTGTAATCTCAGGGTCATATATATATAAACTACCATGAATAGAAGGTTTCAACTCTGATAATAAAAAAATGTCTAACCACAAATTCCAAACAATGAGTAAACTGTGTAATCTTTGGACAACCTTTATTCCTCATACCAGCTCAGCTAAAATTCCAAAACACTGGACAGATATTGGACTTTTATATCAATAAGAACCACAAAAATTGTCTACAGTGATAATCATAGGAATGCAAGTACAAAAAACACAAGAAAATACATGTATGGCATGTATTCTACATGGTATTGTGCATTGTATTTTGTGTATGTTCTACAAATGGTTACTTTAAGCAAAATATGCATGCAATCTAAAAATATTCATATTTATCTTCAAAACCAGCATGTCCTGACAGTTTACTGGGGAGAACCAGATAATTTTAAATGATTCCATGTGCCTCTGTTACATATAACAATTCTAAAGTCAAATATCTAATGTTTTCTTTTATCATTGCTTTTGTTTTGCAAAGTTATGACAGTAACTTACTTGAAAGTTTTAATTAGCTGTGTACCTGTGAATTTTTCTAGACTCTAAATTAGCTACCATGTCAACTGTGTAATGACACAGGAATGAGGACCAGGTCTGGAGGGGTGTAATACCTGTAACATATTCTTGCCTTCTCCCCACCCCCATCCCAATCCATGATAAAATTTAGGCAATGAATGTGTAATGTTTTAGATTACTTATTTTCTATTTTCATATGAATGATTCGATGTAAATTTTATTGAAATATTCATTTTTTTCGATGTGAATTTTCACTATAACTGAGGAACACTGACTAGATGAATTCAAGAGGTCATGCAACAAAGAGAAATCTCAGCCTATAAGAAAAAGTATTAACATTGGTCTTCTCTAATGAGAACACATGAACAGTCCCATTTGCTTACAGAAAAATAGAATACATTTTATAGGTTAAAATAATGTTCATGCACTAACATAGAGATAAAATAAAATGCACATTAGGTGTGATGCCCATTTCTAAGTGTGATTTAGAATGTCGTGCATGTAGGCAAAAGAAAATTCATCACATTATGATACAGCATACAAAACTGATAAATGTGTGTACAACTGAATAGAAATATAAC
Organism: Hydrochoerus hydrochaeris; assembly: GCA_004027455.1. Lineage (NCBI taxonomy): Eukaryota > Metazoa > Chordata > Mammalia > Rodentia > Hydrochaeridae > Hydrochoerus > Hydrochoerus hydrochaeris. The sequence continues at coordinate 7,280 of PVLA01019031.1, forward strand.
TGGATATATTAAATATTACAATTATAGCATATGATGAAGGGGAAAGAATTTTAAGGTAAAAAAAATCATTGATTTTCAAAATGATGAGCTTGGGTAGTTTCTTTAAAAAGTGAAAAAAACTAGTACAGTGAAGGTAATCTCTTAGTGAACTGTAAGCAAAAATAAATAGAATTTTATACCCTATATGAAGTTAATTTTATGTAACTTGTACTTAAATAACTTAATATATGTTTTTAAAGGTTGTTCCCCTCTATATTCTGACTTTATCCCCATGAACAAAGTGTTTTTGTATAAGAAATATGGAAATATGTACTAATGTGTAGCAGTATTAGGAAAACATTCAATAAATTCAGCAAGAAAAAAAGAAAAAGAAATCTTCAAACTTGTGTATTTGATTTGATTTATTTTGTAATTATAAATGAAAATTAAAAGCAAAATGAACCACATTTGATAGACATGTTTTCAGAGTAGTTTAAAAAACAAATAAGTATCACCAGCTTTAGAGTTCTGTAGAAAGAATGAGATATTTTTTATAGCTTTGCCTTTGTTGGTTATTGATTAAAATACTTAAGAAAATACTCTTTCAGACAATTTTACCTGCTTTTTGCGAGATGATATTGAAAAACAAAATATAGCATCTATCTTAAGATAAAACTGGCTTGTGTTGTAATACTTCTCATATTTAAATGTGAGATAGAAACTCTTTTGTGTCCATTAACAAATGAGGAAAAAGATACATAAACCTAATTTTAATGCTTATTACTGAGTATTATTAAATTACCTTTTTCACTGTTGCCTGGACCGTCTTGGATGTGTGGGCCTGCCTTGTAGCCCTGCCTTCTCTGCAGAGACCACCTGGAGGCACCTAGTAACTCCAGCCAGAGGTGCCCGGACTGTCTTAGATGTGCAGGCCTCCCTTCTGGCCCATTTTCTCCACAGAGACCACCTGGTGGCACCCAGTAACTCTAGCCAGAGGTGCTAGGGCCAGTTTAAACTCTGGCTTCTCTTGTGGCCCCACCTTTGCCACCTTTAGGGACCAGGGAACTCCAGTCAGAGCCACCACCCTTTCTCTGAAAACCTTAGACTACAGTGGATTAGCTGAACTAGCTTGAGGGGAGATTCAGTGACTGCCTCACCCAAATGGAAGATCTTGGCAGGCTCCAGTCAGTCTGGTGAGTATGCCCCTAAAATAGAAGTGTACAGAGGGCAAATAGGGCCAGTAGTAAAGCTCCCTCGAACTAACTGTAAGACCTTAGTGAGTCTGACAAGAGTGGGAGTGACTCCTTCCTGCACACAGAAAACAGCAGGCAGAGTAAGGAGTGTGCCAATAAGGACTCCCCTAACTTGGAGAAAATCAAAAGGGCTTATGAGACACAAAGGCACACAATAGGGACAAATAGGGCCTCAGCTAGCACAAATACTATAGACAGGGAGATTTGGTGATCTGGAATAACCAGAAGATAAAGTAATAGCAGGAACCAAAAGTTGATTTACATCAATACTACTAGACTTAACAGCCAAGGAAGAATATAGAACTCACCCAACAGGCCCTGCAGTGGGAAGTTAGGTGACTGGCCCAATTCTTCATTATGGGACCCAGTAATTGGCCAAATATTAACCTTACATTAGGACAAAAGATACATACTACCAATAGTTGACACTACTGGATGGAAGGATCAAGCATTAACTTGAAAAGGGGAAAATGGCAAAAGGAAAAAGCAAAATGCAATTTCAAACATCTGGTACACTAGGAGCGAGCACAGGAAACATTGAAATTGAGGACTTCAAAAGTAACACACCAGAAACTTCTCAAAAGATAGCAAGTGAAATAAAAAAAAAAAAACCTCTATGAGTCTATAGAGGAAATCAAATTAGGAGTACTCTCTCATGTAAAGAGAGAAATAACAAACTTAGTAAAGGAGTTTCTGTGCACAGCTAAAGAAGAAATAGAGAAAAAAAGCACAGGAGCATGGCAAATTGATTGAAACCTTGAATGAACAATATAGAAAACATGCAGAATTCATGAAACAAATTCAAAGAGACATCTAAGAAACAAAAAATTCTATTCAAAGTGTGCAAAACCATTTAAATGAAGCTGAGGAAAGGATTTCAGACCTTGAGGACAGGATCACAATTAGTGAACAGGAAAGAATAGAACTTTTAAAAGTAACAAAGCAGCATGAAGTGACAATTCAACAGCTTCAAGATGATGCCAAGAGAAAAAATGTAAGATTAATAGGCATCAATGAAGAGTCAGGAACTAATGCAAATTACATAGCCAAAATATTCACAGAAATAATAGAAGAAAATTTCCCAAACATAGGGGAAAAAATCTGATATGCAGTGAAGTGAGGTATACAGAATGCCAAACAGTCATAACTAATATAAATCTACACCCAGACATATAATAATTAAAGTCTCAGGCATATAGCATAAAAACAGAATGCTAAAAGGTATTAGAGAAAAGACACAACTCACCTATTGAGGAAAGCCCAACAGAATCACAGCAGATTTTTCAGCACAAACCCTCAAGTCAAGATGAGCTTCAAGAGAGGTATTTCAAGCCCTGAAAGAAAACAACTTTCAACCCAGACTGATGTCCCCAGCAAAACTTTTATTCAAATTTAATGGAAAAACAAGATACTTCCATGACAAAGAACAACTGAAGAAATTCATGTCCACCAAGCCAATCCTAAAAAGAATATAGAAAACCATACTAGATATAGATAAAAATGACCACAATCCCCAGAACAACAACAGAGAGAAATCACCAGGTAGGACAAACAATTAAACAAGGGCAAAAAGCAGAAATCAAACAACTGGAACATAACATGGCAAAGTTGAGCCAGTATATATCAGTGTTATCCATAAATGTAAATGGCCTCAATTCACCTGTCAAAAGAAATAGGCTGACAGAATAGATCAAGAAACATGATCTCACAATATGCTTTATACAAGAAACGCATCTAACCCAAAAGGAAACTCATAAATTAAAAGTCAAATGATGAAAAACAGTATTCCAAGCAACAGAAATCCAGAAAAAAGTAGGGGTAACTGTTCTATTTGCAGACAAAGTGAACGTCAATGCTAAAAGGATTAAAAGACATAAAGAAGATCCCTATATACTCGTTAGTGGAAAAATTCAAGAGGAAGAACTAACAAATATATATATATATATATATATATATATATATATATATATTCACCAAATACAGGAGTGCCCAAGTATATAAGACAGGTACTAATGGACATGAAAAACCAAATGCACAAGAACACAATTATAACAAGGAAACTTAACACCCCATTGTCACAAAGAGAGAGATCAACTAGACAAAAAGTCAGCAAAGAAATAACAGAAATGAATCATAATTGCAAGCAATTGGACTTAATAGATGTTTACAGAATGTTCCACCCAACCACATCAGAATACACATTCTTCTCAGTGGCGCATGGACATTCTCCAAAGTAGACCATATATTATCCCATATAACATACTTCAGTAACTGCAAAGGTATTGAAATTATCCCATGCATACTATCTGATCATAGCACACTGAAATTGAAAATTAATGGCAAAAAGTGGTAAAACCTGCATAAATACATGTAAATTAAATAACAACCATTTGAACAACCAGTGGGCTACAGACAAAATTAAAGAAGAAATAAAGCAATACCTACAATTAAAATGCAGAAACAACATACTGTAATCTGTGGGATGCAATGAGAGCAGTCCTAAGGGGGAAATATATAATAATAATTAGCCTTATCAAGAAAACAGAATGAGCACAAATTAAAAAACCTAATGCTTCATTTCAAACTTCAAGAAAAAGAAGAGCAAGTTAGATCAAAAACACATAGAAGAGAGGAAATTGTAATGATTAGAGCAGAAATCAATGCAATTGAAACTAAAAAAGCAATACAAAGAATTAATGAATCAAAAATCTGATTTTTGAAAGAATAAACAAAATTGATAAACCCCTAGCTAACCTTATCAAGAGAAAGAAAAGACCAAAATTCATGCAATAAGAACTGAAAAGGGGGAAATTACTACAGATCCCATGTAAACTCAAAAGATCATGAATAACTATTTTGAATATCTCAACTCACATAGAGTTGAAAACAAAGAGGAAATGGATAGATTTCTAGAAACTTATGAACTACCAAAGCTCAACCAAGAAGAGATAGCAATTTTGAACAACCCAATGTCAGCTTTTGAAATTGAAAACATAATTTAAAACTTACCAACAAAGAAAAGCCCAGGTCCTGATGGATTCACATCTGAATTCTACAAGAAATTTAGAGAAGATTTAATGCCAATACTCCTTAAACCCTTAATGAAATTAAAAAGAAAGCAATCCTCCCCAAATCATTCCTGGAGGCAAGTATTACTCTGATATCAAAACCAGAGAAAAGTCCAATCAAAAAGGACAAATATAGGCCAATCTCACTAATGAACATTGATGCAAAGATTCTCAATAAAATACTGGCAAATAGAATGCAGCAAATCATCAAGAACATTATACATTACAACCAAGTTGGATTCACTCCAGAAATGCAGGGTTGGTTTAACATACTTAAATCAATAAATGTGATACACCACATCAACAGAGCCAAAAACAAAAACCACATGTTCATTTCAATAGATGCAGAAAAAGCTTTTGATAAAGTCCAACACATGTTCATGATAAAAACTCTTCAAAAACTCGGAATACATGGAGTCTACCTCAATCTTATAAAGGCCATCTATGACAAACCAACAGCTAACATTATACTAAATGGACAAAAACTGAAAACTTTCACTTTAAAATCAAGAACAAGACAATGATGTCCACTTTCACCACTCCATTTCAATATATTCCTGGAAACACTAGCCAGGGCAATCAGACAAGAGTGAGAAATAAAAGGAATAAAGATAGGAAAGGAAGAAGTTAAATTATTGCTATTTGCAGATGACATGATACTCTATATAGAAGACCCCCCCAAAAAAAAACAAATCCATTAAAAGACTGCTAGAGGTAATAAACAAGTTTAGCAGTGTAGCTGGATACAAAATCAATGCTCAAAAATCAATAGCATTCCTGTACAAAAAAAAAAAACCTCACTGATAGAGAAATGTGGAAATATCACCCTTCACAATAGCATTTAAAAATGAAATACTTGGGAGTCAACCTAACTAAGAATGTAAAAGTCCTATATGATGAAAATTATATTATGCTAAAAAAGTAGATTGAAGAAGATATTAGAAAATGGAAGGATATTCCTTGCTCTAGGTTAGGAAGAACCAACATTGTGAAAATGGCCATATTCCCAAAACTGTTGTACAGATTTAACACAATCTCAGTCAAAATACCATTGATACTCACAGATTTAGAGAAAAAAACTCCTAAAATTCATTTGGTAACAGAAGAAACCTAGAATAGCAAAGGCAATTCTGAGCAACAAAGACAAGACAGGAGGCATCACAATCCCTGACTTGAAACTACACTATAAAGCCACAGTGATAAAATCAGCCTGGTACTGGCAAAGAAATAGACCTGAGGATCAATGGAACAGATGAGAAGATGCAAGCACAACTACAAAGAGGCTCAGCCACCTGATATTTGACAAAGGGTCTAAACTTTTTCACTGGAAGAAGGATAGCCTCTTTAATAAATGGTGCTGGAAAACTTGGCTCTCCACATGCCAAAGACTGAAACTAGATCCATGCCTATCACCGTGCACACAACTACAGTCTAAATGGATCAAAAATCTAATATTAAAACAGAAACACTAAATCTACTGGAAAACAAGGTAGGTAGAAGTCTTGGAGACATAGGGGCAGGCAGAGAATTCATGAACAAAATGCAAACTACACGGGAAACACTTCAAAGAATCAATAACTTGGGATCTTGTATTA
>PVLA01019032.1:0-13122 GCA_004027455.1 Hydrochoerus hydrochaeris
GTTGTTCAAGTTACAAAGTTAAAGCACATAGAGTGGACATTGAAACAGTGAGGCTGCAAAGAAGTTCAATGATCCAATAAAAACTTAGCAACATGGTTATCAATCCTGCACACTCAAACATACATGCAGTTATATCCTTTAGAGCACTTTCTGTTCCTCCTCTCACTTTTTGAAATTTTTTTTTTATTTAAAGAGAAACAAAAGCATGTAAAGGGTAGAGATAATTACAGAATTTCAAAAAAAAGATAAATAATAAGAAATCTGTAGTTGATAAATTACATATTGTGCTCTTAGAAATAGTTGTTCAGTTTACAAAATTAAAGCATACAAAGTAGATATTCAAACAATGAGAATGTAAACAGCTATGCATGCATGAATCTCTACATGTATTTCTATCCTTTCTGTATTAGAGGAAAAAACAAAACTTAGCAAGACAAAACAAAAAAAAATTCCTATAAAAACATGAAAACAAAAAGTCATATAAAACCACAGCACAAGGTGATCTACAGTGATTGCTGTGTTGTTTCTTATTATCTTCAATAGAATTGTCTATATCATCAGGCATAAATGAATATAGCAGTATAATTGAGTATAGCAGTAAATAACAATATTAGTAAAATAAAACATTATAGACAGTATAAAACTTCAAAGGCAGGTAATAATCAAACCAGAGTGGATATTCTAGTGAATCTTGTCATCTTAAGTGCAGTTGCCTATACACTCAGACTTGATACTATCAATCATAGCAGCTTTGAGTAAAATCTATCAATATAAAACAGAGATCTAACAAACCAGATTCAATTAAGATCAGTCATGGTAAAACAGTGTAGGTTTTACAGAGCTTTAGAGTAACTTAATAGGTAATTAAGGATGATTACCATACTATATCCTGTTATTTTCAGGTTTGCTGTCTGTGCCCTCAATGTAATACAGGTAGAATGACTGGAACAGATTATAATACATCTAAGTAGAGTGGTGTGAGTAATGTGGATTTTAAATCCTGGTACACTATTAACAATATAGTGTATCAAGGCCATCTATGTTAGACATTCTAGTTATCCTTCTCTGCCTCATTTCTGCTATGCTATTTTTCTGCCTGTTTGTTTAGTTTTCTCCTTCATTCTACTGCCTGCCCCACTCACTGAGGCCCCTCTGCCACTGTTTCTAAAATCCCAGTATTTTTTTCTCTCTCTAGAATGTCCTTCAGTATTCTCTGTAGGGTTGGATTGGTGTTCACAAACTCCCCCAGTTCCTCTTTGTCAAGAAAGCATCTTGTTTCTCCATTAATTTCTAGTGACAGTTTTGCAGGGTACATCAATCTGGGCTGTAGGTTTTTTTTCTTTCAGGAACTGCAATACTTCACTCCAAGCTCTTCTTGATCTGATGATCTGTGTTGAGAAGTTAGATGTGATTCCAATGGGCTTACCTTTATAAGTAATCTGTTTCTTTTCTCTGACAGCTTTTAATATTCTGTTCTTGTGTTGAATTTCTGGTATCTTGATTATATGTCAGGGTGTAGATCTGTTTTGGTTGTAGGTGGCTGGAGTTTGGTATGCCTCACATAGCCAAATGTCATTTTCTTTTCCCATGCTTGGGAAGTTTTCCTTAACTATTTCTGTAAATAGACTTTGTAATTCACCTGTGTGTATTCCTGCTTCTTCATTCAGGTTTCTTATTCTTAAATTGTAGATTCTCTTGTCATCTTCTAGCCTTTGTATTGTTACTGCCTCTTTCCTTATTATTTTTAAGAGATCTTTCCTTTCATGATCACACATTGCAAACTTGTCTTCAAGTTTTGATAGTATACTTAGTTTCTTTTAAGGGATTTTGCCAGCTTTCAATGGAGTTTTTAATTTACTGATAATCTCTTTCAATCTGCTTCATGTATTCTATATTTTCTTTATATTCTTTATCGAATGTTTCTCTCCTTTTTTTGTGTTCCTCCCTTCTTCCATTTGTATCATCCTGAGAGATGCTTCCTGAGAGCATTTATTTTATTACTCTACTCATATCTTGCTTTACCTGACTTATTATTTCAGTTTTGAGCTCATCTACAAGGTCCCGAAGACATCTCTTAATGTCCATTGAAGCCATGTCTGATGTTGCATGTTTGCCGCCCCCAGTCTCTCTTGTTTTTCCCTCTCCTGGATCAGGGCTCTCGGGGTTCTGAGCTGGGGGCCTCCTCCTGCCTCTTTCTCCTGTCATGGCCCTGGCTTCCTCCACACAGGTTACAGTGCAGGCTCACCCCCTTCCCTGTTGGCCAGGTTTCCTCCAAAGCACGCTGGTGAGGGACCTCTGCCTCTCCTGCCTGCTCTTGTCACTGAGGTGTAAGCAGTAGCTGCGTATGCCTGTCCCTCCTCAATGGGCCAACCAAACTTCAGGGGCCTTTACCCAGTTAGTGCTTGCTAGGCGCAGTGAATTGATTTGGGACAGCTCATTGGGTCCTGGCCAGGGGTGTGGCCGAGTCCAACCAAATCCTACAAATCTGCTCTGAGGAGGGAGGAACCAACTGAAGTCATTGTCACTCTCAGTTCAGGCTCCTCTTGCCGGATTCCAACATGTTGCCCATTTGGTCACACCCTTCCCATGGGGGGGGGTCTCATTCCCAGCACTGACTGTGGATTAATGAAAGTCCCTTTGCTGGCTCCACTCTCCACTGGACACACCAACCCCCGACTTCAGTGTTGCTGTGGTTCCTGTGAGTGGCATCAGGAATGAGTTTGAGCGGCTCTGCCAGCTGAAGTGGATTCAGGCCATTGCAAACTTGGTGGGTCACCATGAATGAAAATGCTGTGTCTTAGCTGTTTCAGTGGTAGTCCTGATGTATTTGGCAAGCTTTTTTATGTTTTAATTTCTTCCTGTGTCAAGAGGATCCATCTCCCTCTGTCTGGGTCTCTCCAGTGTGCTTTATTCTGGCATATGCGTTGTTTCTTCTGGGAGGCTTTGTATTTTGTTGCTCACTGATTGGCCATCTTGACTTCTCCTCGGTTCCATTTTTAACATTTTATCTAAATTCTTTTTGTCTATTTCTACAAGTAGACTTTTCAAGATCTTTGAAGTTTGATCCTATATGCATTTCTATGAATGTAGTACCCAGCTGTTGGAAACCACTACCCAGTGGCTCTGAGCAGGGCTTAAAATTAAATAATTGGCTTTCTACATTTATCTGTGAGTCTGTCTTAGGCCTTGGCCCACTGCCTGGTGATGGGAGCAGATTCATAATAAGTGAACTTCTATGAATCACTGCTCCTGGCTGAGGCCTGTAGTGGCCCATGAGGCCAGGGATACCTCAAAGGGCAAGATAAGGCCACAGCTGTGGTCCCTTGGCCCAAACATCAGTTAAGTAGATAGAGACTGCAGCTGTAGGAACTACTCCTACACTCTCACTTCTATCATGTCTTCATGATAAGACAGTTCCACTGAATTGACTTGATTCATTTCTTAGAGATGTCCTTGAAGTTACTCCCAAGGTCCTGCTCATTGCCTGAGGTTTCCTCAGTTTCCCCACCCCTTGTTTTTGGACCTAATAAAGAAGTCTTTGTCTTAGCCCTCAGAGTCTCAAACTCAGCAAAGGTTTTGACCATCTTGGATACCTAAAATCATAAAAATTGTCACATTTTATTTAAACCTTCACTGTACACTTGTTTGGGAGATTGGGGATCTAGGTCAGGACCCAATACCCAGCATAGTTGCTACTTCATTCAATATCAACCTTAGGAAATGATGATTACATAAAGAGAAGGCATTCAATAGCTACTTCAGAAAATACTACATAGAGGAAGAGACATTATTCAGATACCTGTTGCTGGAATTATGCTATCATACATAGAATGTCACAATTTACTCCCATCTTTGAAATGATGCAGCAGTAGCTCACACACAGCACATTCTAAACTCAAATGATTCCATTTTTTTTCTACTTGTGCACCAAACTTAGTTAAATGTCTCAACTTCTGAAGTTTCCCATTGCAGACAACTTGGTGCTACTATTATGATGCCTTTGCTCAGATTATGTCCCTGATCTTCACTGCCTGACCACTTTTCTCACCCTTTGAATGCCTACTCATTCATTAGGTCCCAGCTCAGATGTAACTCTTACCTGGAACTGCTTCCTTGGCACCAGCAAGGAGGGATCTAACCTTTTCCTCCTTTAATTATTTGCAAAACCTCACCTATACCATTCTATGTCATGCATTCTGTTGTCATCAATTGTATCTCTTAAAAGTTCAGAAATTTTAAACACAGACCTTTTTCACTTGCAGGAGAGGAGGGTAAGTAAATCTTTGTTAAGGGGCAGATAATAAAAGCTAAAGAAATAAAAAGTAAACTAAAGGAAAGAGGAAAAGAAAGAAGGGAAGGATTATACATCTGTATGTATATTTTTATATTTATATTATATATACTGTATATATGTATAGCTAGTTCATCAAAAAGAATAGTTGTGCTTTCATTGTTCAATTGTTTGAACATTTTTTCATGCCTATATCTTGTAATCTGAGAAACTACTTTGAAGATACCAATATGCAATGCCTTAACCAGTGTTAATTTCCTATAATTTTGTTTTGAAATTCTGTATCATCATTTTTATTTTTTTGTTTCTAAAATAAAAAATGTAAAAAACAATTGAAAAGGCATCTTTTTAACAGCTACAGAAAAGGTAGAGTAAATATAATACTATATATATATAGTATATGATATATATATATCATACAGAGGACATTTATGATGAAAATATCTTTCCTTGAAAATTCCTTAAGAGTCTGCTAAATATTCTAAGTATTTCCATTAAGCCATCACCATGATCCCTGTATACACATGTGTCTGGTCCATAAGAATTCATCAGCACCTTCCTTGGCCCTCTCCCACTGATTGCTGGTCAGCTGTTGCATACTCCCTGTCACCTTTTATCTTATCTCAATTCTGACACTTTGCTCCATCTTGGTTTCCAAGCACCTTGAGTTTGGGCTATTTATGCTGCTTTTTGTCCTGGTTCTCTGAATCTGCTTTACTGACTATTCTCCCAGATTCTTCTTGTATCTGGTGAATAAGAACAAGCCAAACATTCCCCACATTTATTCCTCAAGGTGGATCATACTTTCACACATTGAAGGATGCTTTGGAATTCTGAGATATTTCTCTGGCTCTTTCTTAAAATATTTCTTGGGGTTGTTTTTTGTTCAATTTCACCATAGTAAGTTTTATGTGTTTTTTTCTTATAAATATTTCTTGCCTGGTATTTTGTACCTAAATTTATGACTTCAGATGTTCTGCCACATATGCGGTTGTGTGCACTGCAGCCTTCTGGTGGGCTGTGTGGTACTCAGCAGCCCTCTTGTTACAGCGCACAAGAATGACGGCCGCCATCTTGCAGCCCTCCTCCACATGGTCATGCGCTGCCATCTTGTGATCAGTTCTTACTTCTTTAAGCTGGTAAGAAACATCCTTTTTATTCTTTCTACTCTCTCCCCTTTCTTTCTCTCCTCATTTCTATCTTTCTTCTTCTATTTCTTTCCATCTTGTTTTACATAACTGTCACCACACAGAATTGTACATGATCACAGTTTTGACTTTGAGATTTCTCTGCACACATGTTTTGGTCACCTCCGTGTCTCTGCTCCCCACTCTGAGCTGTCCTTGGTCCTCCCTTGAGCACCTTGCTCCCCACATAGTCCATTTCCTCTTTTTGGGCTATGTTTGCCCTCTAGATTCTACATAGGACCATAAATGTGACATTTGTCATTCAAGTTTGCTTGTTTGGCTAAACATGATGACCTTGAATTCCATCAATCTTCTTGAAAATAGCATGACTTTATTTTCATTTAGCTCAGAACAGTCCACTGTGTGTGTGTGTGTGTGTGTGTATATATATATATATATATATATATATATATATATATATATCTGATATTTTCTTTATCCACTCATTACTGATGGCCATCGAGGATGATTCCATAACATAGATACTAAAAATAGTGCCATGATGAACACTGGTGTGAGAGTATCTGTATTGTGTGCTGACTTTAGCTACTTTGGAGAACACAGCCCGGAATGATAAATCTGGATAACACGTAGCTCTACTTTTAGTTTTACTTTGATGCTTTTTAAGGAACCTTTATATTGATTTAATAGTGGCTATAATAATTTTTTTTCTTTTGATCTTTTTGAGGCAGGGTCTAACTATGCAGTTCAGGCTGGCCTTGGGCTCACTTTTAGCCCAGGCTGGTCTCAAACTTGCAACAATCCTTCTGCCTCAGCCTGCTCAGTGCTGGGATTACAGAAGAGCACAAACATGCCCAGCTGTGGATATCATAATTTACATTTCCACCAAAAACATGTAAAGTCTCCATTTGCCTTTCATTCTCACCAGCATTTATTTCCTTTTATTTTTTTGGTAATAGCCATTTTGACTGAAAGAAAAGGAAAAGGAATTTCAGTGTGGATCAGATCTGTGTTTCTCAAACAGCTACATGCACTGAGTAGTTCTTCATATAATTATTAACTGTCTATGCTTCTTCCTTTGAGCAGTATCTGCTCAGATCTTAGAATCACTGATTGATTGGAACACTTGTTCCTTTGGTGTTATGTTTTCTGGGTTCTTTATGTATTCTGGATGTTGCTCATCATGCAGATGGACAGCTGAGTAATTCCCCCATCTGTAGATTGTCATTTTATTCTGGTTATTGTTTCCTTTTCCATGCAAAAGCCTTATAATTTCATGAAATAGTATTTGTCAGTCCTGGCTGTTATTTCCTGAGCTATTGCATCCTGTTTGGGGAACCAGTGTCTTCACCAACATCTTGAAGCATTTCCATGTGTTTTCCTCCACTACATTCAGAATTTCAAGCTTTGCATTTAGATCTTTGGTCCATTTTGGAGCTGATGTTCACACATGGTGCAACATTGGAATCTACAAGCAGTGTCTACATCCTCAGTATCATTTTTGAAAGATGCTTTTTTCCTCAATGTGTGTTTTCACTACTTGTTGAGGAACAGACAGCTGTAGATGCTGGACTTACTCTTCTTTATCCATTTTTGTCCCTGGGGTAAAGCCACTCCACTCAAGACAGAGGCGGGGAAGGAGAAAAAGAGTGTGGATGTGTTGTTCATGCACCAGCTCCCCATGAGGAATATCATCATTATGCACTGCAAACACATACTGAGATTAGAACTAAAAATAAACAAGAATCAAGCCGAGTCTCTGTGGTACGCTCTGAAAGCAGATGCTGTGGTGCATCGAGCATCGCTCCTCCTGCTCAGGACTGCGTTGGCTATTCTGGGCTCCTATGCCAATTCTTCCATATGGATTTTAACATGTTTCTCACGCTGTGAAGAATGTCCCTGATATCTCCATGATCACTTTTGATTAGGCCATTAATCCTGACAGGCCTGAGTGGAAAGCCTGTTACAGTTCCAGGAGTCCTTCAGCTGAAAATAGAAAAGCAAGCTGTCTCCTGAGATGAAGGAAAAGGAGGCTGGGACAGAGGCAGAAGTCAGGCGCAGACAGAAAGCAGAAGGTGGCTGCAGTCGTTCAGGTAGGGAAGACCACAGCCAGGGATGGTGGGCAGGGGCCTGTGCAGTGGTGGTGACACTGAGGCCAAGGCTCAGGCAGACACTTGCCATCACTAGGAAAGTCTGCACCAATCATCCCTGTCATTTATCCTATTTCTGGGCACCTTTAAGAGAGCAGTGTCCCTTTGTAGTTGCCAAACTGCTGCCCATTAGTCAAGGGTTCTTTTTCTCAATCCAGATTGAAATAACCAATTGGCAAAGTGCAGCTCTTCCAGGAGTCCTGATGCCACCCGATGATGCTGGGCAATGCTAGAGGCCAACAGGTGACACTGCCCATTGCTCCTCAGTGCCACTGCTGCTGCTACTATCCAGGGCCAACTTGCTACCAATGCCACAGATCAACTGCTGGTTCTTCACTCACTGTCTTTTTGTTGAGACCCTTGCTCTATGCAAAACACTCAGTGGCCCACAGAGGAAAATTTATTGCACTGAGTTCCCACATTAGGAAAACAGAACAAACACAAATAAGCAAACTGATATTACACCTGAAACATCTAGAAAAAGAAGAACAAGCCAAGCCCAAAGCCAAAAGAAGGGAGGAAATTATAAAGATCAGAGCAGAAATTAGTGCAATAGAGACTAAGAAAACAATTCAAAGAATCAATGAATCAAAGAGTAAGTTCTTTGAAAAAATAAATAAAATTGACACGCTGCTAGCCAACCTAATTTTAAAAAGGAAAGAAAAGACTCAAATTCATGCAATACAAAATGAAAAAGGAGAAATCACTACCAACCCTGTGGAAATACAGATGATCATCAACAACTATTTCGAAAAATTCTACTGTCATAGGTTTGATAACACAGAAGAAATGGACAGATTCCTAAAAACATACGAACCACCAAAGCTGGATCAAAAAGATGTAAAACTGCTGAATAAACCAATTTCTATTAATGAAATTGAAAATATAATGAAGTCCCTACCAACAAAGAAAAGCCCAGGCCCAGATGAATTCACTGCAGAATTCTACAAGTAATACAAAGAAGACTTAACGCCGACACTCCTCAAACTCTTCAATGAAATTGAAAGGGAAGCATTTCTCCCTAAGTCATTCCTGGAAGCAAACATCACTCTAGTACCAAAACCTGAGAAAGACCCAACTAAAAAAGAGAACTGAAGGCCAATCTCCCTAATGAACATAGATGCAAAAATTCTCAATAAAATATTGGCAAACAGGATAAAGCAAATCATCAAGAAGATTATACACTATGACCAAGTGAGATTCATCCCAGGCTTGCAGGGATGGTTCAACATACATAAATCAATAAATGTAATCCTCCATATCAATAGAGCCCAAACTAAGAATCACATGATCATTTCTATAGATGCAGAAAAAGCTTTTGATAAGATCCAATACCCACTCATGATATGAACCTTACAGAGAATTGGAATAGATAGTCTTTACCTCAATATGATAAAGACCATCTATGACAAACCAACAGCCAATGTCATATTAAATGGCCAAAAACTGAAAGCCTTTACCTGAAATCAGGCACAAGACAAGGATGTCCATTATCACCACTCCTATTCAATATAGTACTGGAAATACTAGCCAGAGAAATTAGACAAGAGAGGGAAATAAAAGGAGTAAAGATAGGAAAAGAAGAAGTTAAATTATCATTATTTGCAGATGACATGATATTCTACATGAAAGATCCCCAAACTTCCATTGAAATTCTCCTAGATAAAATAAATAAATTCAGCAAAGTAGCTGGATACAAAGTCAATACTCAAAAATCAATAGCATTCTTATACACTAACAACAAAATCACCGAGAGAGAAATAAGAGAAGCCACACCCTTCACATTAGCACCTAAAAAAATGAAATACTTAGGAATTAGCAGAAACCTGCATCAGGGTTAAGCTGCCCAGAATCTCCACCGTGGGCCCACCCTGTCTCTGGGAACTTAGCAGAAGCCTGCATCAGGGGTAAGCTGCCCAGAACCTCCACCAAGGGCCCGTCCTCCCTCCAGGAACTTAGCGGAAGCCTCTATC
Organism: Hydrochoerus hydrochaeris; assembly: GCA_004027455.1. Taxonomy (NCBI): domain Eukaryota; kingdom Metazoa; phylum Chordata; class Mammalia; order Rodentia; family Hydrochaeridae; genus Hydrochoerus; species Hydrochoerus hydrochaeris. Next base: position 9,563 of record PVLA01019032.1, read on the forward strand.
AGGGGTAGGCTTCCAGGAAGCTCCATTGAGGGCCCGCCCTGCCACCAGAAACTCAGCGCAAGCCCGCCTCAGGGGTAGGAACCTCCCCTGTGGGCCTGACCTGCCACTGGCAACATCGAGGAGGCCCTCCCAAGAATGAAAACTGCCCTGGACTGTGACAGATGGGCCTTCCCTCCCACCTGGAACATCAGAAGATCTCAGTGGGATCTAGTTAGTGTGAGAAAATTTGGAACTTTGCACCCAGGTGGTGAACTTTGGACTACACCGGATTGACTGTATCAATGTGGTGAGTATACCCCTAAAATAGAGGTGTACAGGGGATAAATAGGGCCTGTAGTAAAAACCCCCTCCAACTAACTGTAAGACTTTGATGTGCCTGAAAAGAGTGTGTGTGATCCCCTCCTACACATAGAAAACACCAGGAAGAGTGAAAATGACAAAACAAAAAAGCAAAATGCAGTCTCAAACATATAGTTCACCAGAAGCAAGTATAGGAGACATTAAAATAGAGGACCCAAAAAGTAACACACCAGGAATCTCTGAAAAATAGCCAGTGAAATAAAGAAACAACTGCATCAGGCTATAGAAGAAATCAAATTAGAAGTAGTCTCCCAAGTAAATATAGAAATAACAACTTTAGTAAAGGAGTTGTTGAACGCAGCTAAAGAAGAACTAGAGAAAAAAGTACATGAGCATGGGAAACTGATTGAAATTTTGAATGAGCAATATAGAAAACAAGCAGAATTCATGAAACAAACCCAAAGAGACACCCAAGAAACAAAAAATTCTATTGAAAGCGTGCAAAATCACCTAAAGGAAGCTGAGGATAAGATTTCGGACCTTGAGGACAGGATCACAGTTAGTGATCAGGAAAGGGCAGAATTTTTAAAAATAACAAAGCAGCATGAAATGACAATCCAGAAGCTTCATGATGATGCCAAGAGCAACAATATAAGAATAATGGGCATTAGTGAAGATACAGGAGTCCAGGCAAACGACATGCATAAAATATTTGCAGAAATAATAGCAGAAAACTTCCCAAAAATGGGGAAAGAATCTGATATGCAGATAAGTGAGGTATATAGAACACCAAACAGTCACAAGCAACATAAATCTACACCCAGACACATAATAATTAAGATCTCAGACATACAGCATAAAAACAGATTATTAAAAGCTGTCAGAGAAAAGACACAACTCACCTATCAGGGAAAGCCCATTAGAATTATGACACACTTTTCAGCACAAACCCTCAAGTCAAGAAGATCTTGGAGTGAGGTATTTCAAGCCCTGAAAGAAAACAGTCTTCAACCCAGACTGATGTACCCAGCAAAACTTTCATTCAGATTTAATGGAGAAACAAGATACTTCCATGACAAAGAACAACTGAAGAAATTCATGTCCACCAAACCAACCCTAGAAAGAGTATTGAAAGACATACTAGACAGATATAAAAATGACCACAATCCCCAAAACAACAACAGAAAGAAACCACCAGGTAGGATAAGCAATTAAATAAGAGGAAAAGCAAAAAGAAACAACTGGAACATAACATGGCAAAGTTGAGCCAGTACATATCAGTGCTATCCATAAATATAAATGGCCTCAATTCACCTATAAAAAGAAATAGATTGACATAATGGATCAAGAAACAGGACCCCACAATATGATGTATATAAGAAAACACATCTGACCCAAAAGGAAATTCATAGATTGAAAGTCAAAGGATGGAAAACAGTATTCCATGCAACAGGAACCCAGAAAAAATTAGGGGTAACTATTCTAACTGCATACAACATCAACTTCAAACCTAAAATGATTAAAAGAGATAGAGAAGGTCAATACATACTTATTAGTGGTAAAATTCAAGAGGAAGAACTAACAGTTATAAATATATATGCACCAAATACAGGAGCACCTAACTATATAAGATAGATACTAATGGACATGAAAAACCAAATACAGAAGAATACAATTATAACAGGAGATCTTAACAGCCCACTGTCACAAAGAGATAGATCAACTAGACAAAAATTCAGCAAAGAAATAACAGAACTGAATCATACCTGTGAGCAATTGGACTTAGTAGATGTTTACAGAGTGTTCCACCCAACTACTTCAGAATACACATTCTTCTCAGCTGCACAAGGGACATTCTCCATAATAGACCATATATTATCCCATAAAACATTCTTAAGTAAATGCAAGGGTATTGAAATCATACCATGCATAGTATCTGACCATAGTGCACTGAAATTGGAAATTAATGGCAAAAGAAATTGTAAAACCTACATAAATACATGGAAATTAAATAACAGCCTTTTGAACAACCATTGGGCAACAGATGAAATTAAAGAAGAAATAAAACAATACCTACAGTTCAATGAAAATATAGAAACAACATACTGTAATCTGTGGGATGCAATGAAAGCAGTCTTAAGAGGCAAATATATAGCAATAAACTGTCATATCAAGAAAACAGAATGAGCACAAATAAACAACATAATGCTCCATCTCAAGCATCTAGGAAAAGAAGAGCAAGCTAAACCCAAAGCTCATAGAAGAGAGGAAATTGTAAAGATTAAAGCAGAAATCAATGCAATTGAAGTAAAAAAAATACAAGGAATTAAGGAATCAAAAAGCTGCTTTTTTGAAAGAATCAACAAAATTGACAAACCCCTAGCTAACCTTATCAAGAGAAAGAAAGACAAAAACCCAAATTCATGCAATAAGAACTGAAAAGGGGGATATTACTACAGATTCCATGGAAATTCAAAAGATCATGAATACCTACTTTGAAAATATTTACTCACATAGAGTGGAAAACACAGAGAAAATGAACAGATTTCTAGAAATATATGAATTACCAAAGCTCAACCAAGAAGATATAGCAATTTTGAACAACCCAATATCAACTATTGAAATTGAAAATGTAATTAAAAACTTACCAACAAAGAAAAGTCCAGGTCCTGATGGATTCACAGCTGAAATCTACAAGAAATTTAGAGAAGATTTGATGCCAGTACTACTTAAACTCTTCAACAAAATTGAGAAAAAAGCAATCCTCCCTAAATCTTTTCTGGAGGCAAGTATTACTCTGATATCAAAACCATAGAAAGATGCAACCAAAAAAGAGAACTATAGGCCAATCTCACTAATGAACATTGATGCAAAGATTCTCAACAAAATATTGGCAAATAGAATGCAGCAAATCATCAAGAAGATTATACATCATGACCAAGTGGGATTTATTCCAGGAATGTTGGGATGGTTTAACACATGCAAATCAATAAATGTAATACACCACATCAACAGAGCCAAAAACAAAAACCACATGGTCATCTCCATAGATGCAGAAAAAGCTTTCGACAAAGTCCAACACATGTTCATGATAAAAACCCTTTAGAAACTCGGAATTAACGGTGTCTACCTCAACCTTATAAAGGCCATCTATGACAAACCAACAGCCAACATTATACTAAATGGACAAAAACTGAAAGCTTTCACTTTAAAATCAGGAACAAGACAAGGATGTCCACTCTCACCACTCCTTTTCAACA
>PVLA01019033.1:0-13159 GCA_004027455.1 Hydrochoerus hydrochaeris
CTGACCCACAGTAGGCCTTCGATCAGATCAAAAAGGCCCTGTTATCTGCCCCTGCATTGGCTCTCCCCAATATAGAAAAACCCTTTACTCTCTATATTGGGAAAAAAAAAAAAACACAGCTACTTGATTTCATTGTGGAGGGAGGTTGCTAAAAGTTCTTTTGCTTACATCTGTGGGGGCCAAACAGCCACTAATGTAGGGAAATTAAAGTCCCAACCTACTATGTCGGGTATGATTTCATGTTCTATAAAATCTTAGGATGGATTTTAGGAACAATGGAGGTTAAAAATAAGATGTATTTATTGAGAGAATAAAAGATTCTGTCTCAGAGAGGGATAAAAGGGATACTGAGCAGGTTGCTGAGGTCTCTCTCTTTTCTAGGGACTTTTAGAGAGTAAAGTCCTAGAGTGAGGTGAGCTCAGGTTAGGGAAAACTGATGCGAAAGAACTACCTGTACCAAAAAAAGCCTATAACAAACCTGCCTAGGGCCCACCAAACAGTGGGGGTGCTTTCCTCAATTCCCCCCCAGATTCATTTGCCTTGGGGTTTGTAAAACATCTAAGATGACAGATTATGGCCTCAAATGATTGGAAAGAAATAGCTAGAGTATGTTTAAAGCCAGAAAATTATTTGTTGTGAAAAGAAAACATTTTTGAATTGTGCAGAGATCAGGCCTCTGGCAGTAATGCTCAGAGTTTAGCCATTACAAAAGATATGTTAATTAAAGAGGTTGTCTTTGCTGCCACAGGCAGTCAGCTTGCTATTGATATGCAAATATAGGTCAATTTAGAATAGCAAAACTAGGGCTTGGAGGGAACTTCCTTCACCAGGTAAAACCTCCATGGATTTCAGTGCTAGCCCAAAGGGTCTAAAACCATTTCAACATTTCACCTTTAAAAATGCACATAAGTGGTGTATGATACTGAAAACTTCCCTGGGACAGCAGCCTGGCCCTACCTGGCTTCATGAGATAGGACCTACACTTATAGCTGAGATTTGCAGCTCTGCCTTCCATGTACTTCTTAAGGCAAATTGTAATGTAGGGACACATTTATGGCATGGCAATCTATTTCAAGATCAATTAGATATTTCTGATCAAGTTACTGTTTTGCTATTTGTGCTAAATTTAATCAACTTTGACAGGGTCTAAAGCCTAGCTGCAAACCTTTGATAAGCACAGTCATCTGTACCTTAAGGCACCCTGGGCTAATCCCAGGCCCCTCCCAGACTCTTCCTGTATTATGATAATGACTAACTGTGCTCATTCAGTAAGGGCCCCCTAGTTGATGCTACAGACTATAGGCCAGCCCAAGGAACCTGAAGTCAGCCGGCCCTGGGCCCTCAAGATGGAGTGGCAATCACAGTCCCCCTCAGGCTGCATGGACCCATGCTGGACAATGGGAATGGGGGAGAAATGCCAGCACTCCAATACTGGCCCTTTTCCTCTTCTGACTTATATAATTGGAAAAATAATAACCCTCCTTTTTCTGAGGACCCTTCTAGGTTAACCGGGTTGGTGGAGTCTCTCATGTTCTCTCACCAGCCTACCTGGGACGACTGGCAACAGTTGCTGGGGACCTTGTTTACCACTGAAGAAAAGGATCAAATCCTCATAGAGGCCAGAAAACTTGTGTCGGGACAGGATGGGAGATCTACCCAGCTCCCAAATATCGTTGATGACTTCTTCCCATTGTGCCGCCCTGATTGGAACCCCAATACTCCAGAAGGTAGGGAGCATCTGTCCATCTATTTCCAGACTCTAATGGTGGGTCTCTGAGTGGCTGCTAGGTGGCCTACAAATTTGGCTAAGGTAAGGGAGATCCTTCAATGACCTACCGAATCACCCTCAATATTCTTAGAGAGACTAATGGAAGCTTACCATAGGTACACTCCCTTTGACCCTCAAGATGAGGGACAATGGGCATCTCTTGCCACGGCCTTTATAGGTCAGTCAGCTTCAGACACTAGGTGTAAGCTCCAACAACTAGACGGGTTACAAGACTTGACTTTAAGAGATTTGGTAAAAAAAGCTGATAAAGTATATTCCGAGAGAGAGGAGAAAGAACTAACCAAAGATAGAAAGAGGAATACGGAATTGACAAAAATCTTGGCCACAGTAGTAAAAGTTCAGGGAAACATAGATGAGGATAAGCCATGCTGCCCTCCTCTTGACCCCAACCAATGTGCATATTGTAAGGAGTTGGGACACCTCATCAAAGATTGCCTCAAGCTTAAAAGAAAAAACAAAAGAAAAACAAAAGGAACAGGCCTTAGAGGCTCAACAACGTCAACCTAATGTGGTGGCCTTGGAAGGAAAAGACTAGAGGGACAGGGCTCAGATCCCCTCCCCAAGCTCAGGATAACTTTTAACGTGGAGGGGACCCGAATCGACTCTGAAGTAGATACGGGAGCTGTCTTTTCTGCTCTTCAAGCCCCATTGGGACCTCTCTCATCCAAGAGGTCCTTGGTTCAAGGGGCTAATGGGAGCAAATACAGAGCATGGACCACTAAGAGGACCATGGACCTAGGTAAAGGTAAAGTCCTACATTCCTTCTTAGTAATACCGGAGTGCCCAGCTCCCCTTATGGGGAGAGATCTTCTAACTAAACTAAGAGCTAGAATAACCTTCGAGCCTCAAGGGCCCCAAGTAATATCAAAGAAAAATGAGAAATAGCTTGGGGGATGTTAACTCAGGCCTTCGGCCCATGGAAGCGACCTGTGGTCTATTGGTCAAAGAGATTAGACTCTGTGGCAAATGGATAGCCCCATTGTCTAAAGGCTATCACAGCAGCAGCTATCCTAACCAAAGACACAGATAAACTGACTCTGGGACAAAAATTGACCATAGTAGCCCCACACATGTTAGAAAGTGTCATCCGTCAGCCCCCAGATAGATGACTCTCCAATGCCAGGATTACTTACTACCAAAGCCTCCTGCTCAATAAGGACCAAATAACATTCGGTCCTCCAACTGCCCTCATCCTGGCCACTCTACTGCCTGATGAGACATCTGAGCCAATCCTACATACCTGTCAAGAGATTCTGGCAGAGAAAATTGGAATTCACTGAGACCTGACAGACCGGCCACTTCCAGATGCTGAGGTAACCTGGTTCACTGACGGCAGCAGTTTCCTACTAGAAGGTAAGAGACATGCAGGGGCCGCGGTTACAGATGGGACTTGAGTTATCTGGTCATCAGGACTGAAAGAAGACACATCCGCACACAGGGCAGAATTAATTGCCCTTTCAAAGGCTTTACAGTTGGTGAAAGGAAAAAGGGCAACCATTTATGCTTTTGCCATGGCGCATGTACATGGGGCTATTTACCAGCAGAGAGGACTCCCAACTTCGGCTGGAAAGGAGATCAACAACAAACAAGAAACTCTTAGACTCTTGGCGGCTATTATGCTACCACAAAAATTGGCCATAGTGCACTGCAATAGCCACCAAAAAGATACAGGCTCTATAATACAGGGCAACAACCATGCAGATAAAACTGTGAAGCAGGCGGCCTTAAGTGCCCCTACCACTTTGTTCCTGGAGGCCAATACTCTATCAGAGACCTGTCCAGATGAGCCTCTCCAAACTCCCAAGAGGGAAAAAAAAAAACAGAACTTCTAGCCTATCTCCAATAGGCCCATAAGTTAACCCATCTGGGGACAAAAAAAGTTGTGCTTATTAGCCAGAAATCAATCAACAGATAGTCAACTGTCAGCTGCCCAAATTAAGGAACTATCAGAACAAGTTACCAAAAGTTGCCAAGCTTGCCAGGTTGTCAACGCTTTCCCCTCCAAATCCCAAAAAGGAAAGAGATTATGAGGAAGCCGGCTGGGACAGTTCTGGTAAGTGGACTTTACTGAGATAAAGCCAACTGGATATGGGCTTAAATATTTGTTAGTCTTTATAGACACTTTCTCAGGATGGACGGAGGTATTCCCTACCAAAAGGGAGACTGCACCGATGGTAGTTAAAAAGTTGATGGAAGAAATCTTTCCTCATTTCAGCCTGCCAAAGGTAAATGGGTCTGATAATGGGCCAGCATTTGTGGCTCAGGTAAGTCAGGGATTGGCCAAGATATTGGGGATTGATTGGAAACTTCATTGTGCTTATGGATCCCAGAGTTTAGGACAGGTAAAGAAAATGAATAGAACAATCAAAGAGACCTTGACAAAATTAGCCAAAGAGACTGGTTCTAAAGACTGGACCATGCTCCTACCTTATTCTTTGTTCAAAGCTAGAAACACTCCTTCCTCCCAGCCACCTAATCTAACTCCCTTTAAGATCCTATATGGAACCCCTCCCCCGATTCGGGACCTCAGCCCCCTACTTAAAGACACCCATTTACCCCATACCTCTTTAATTAATAGACTCCAGGCTCTAGACCAAATTCTAAAGGTCCTGTGGCGCCAACTCTCTTCAGCCTACCAGCCAAGCGACGGACCCGCTCATCACCAATACAACGTGGGAGACTTCGTCTACATCCGTTGCCATCAGATACAGACCCTAAAACCATGCTGACATCGTGTCCTGGATCCACACATCTCACCTCAAGCCAGCACTGCCACCGCCGAAGCCTCAATAGAAATTGGAACAGACTAAAAATCCCCTCAAGTTACGGGTTCGTAGGGTTACTATTCCTCCTCCTCCTTTCCCTAGGACTTTTCCTTAAGGAGGGGGGAATATGTGCAGTTTTAAAAAAGAACAATGCTGCTTCTATGCAGATCATTCTAGAGTTGTTAAAGAGTCCATGGCCAAACTCAGGGAAAGATTAAACCAAATACAAAAAGAATGAGAAGCCCAACAAGGCTTATTTGAGTCTTGGTTCAGCCAGTCTCCATGGCTCTCCACCTTACTGTCGGCCCTAACAGGACCCTTGATTGTGCTACTCTTAATAATAACTATAGGACCCTGCATATTAAATAGAATAACAAATCTACTACAAAGTCAGATTGGCCATGTAAAACTAATGCTCCTCAGACAACAATATGAGATTCTAAATAACCCCAACAATAAACACCCCGATCTCTAAGATTAGAGATTCACAACACGAAAATGGGGGAATGTAAGAGAAATTTTCTCTTATTAACAGTGCATGGTCTACACTGCTCTATGCCGCTCATCTCCTCCCAATATTCTGGGAATTGAGCCATTATAGTTAAAGCTGCCTAGATTAAATTCAGACAAGGATTAAGCTGACTAGAAAACCTGGGTTGCAAGGTAGAAACAGCCCCCTCCCATGTTTAAGGAATTTATGGAGTGTACCTTCCCTGGGCATCTGCTGCCCATATTAGGAAGCACCCTCCGCCGCCCAACTATAGATCACCCTATAGTCGCCCCCTCCAATGAATGTAGAAAGCCATTTAAACTAACCAACGCCATCTGCTTCTGTGACCATGCTTGCAAAGACCCCTCCTCCCTTTGTTCGGTAGTTTAAAAGCCATGCTCTGGCACACCTCGTGGCTCTCTGTTCCTGCGTGTTCATTGAGCCCCACGCATGCTTGGACAATAAAACCCCTTGCCTATTGCATGAGAAGGCGTCTGTTGACTTCTTCCTACACGCGGTGGGCGTCTCGACCCTCACACACCAATGATCAGTTTCAGTTTTAAGGAAATTATGTGGCTTACTTTACATCTCACAAATATCAGGTGGCAAAGAGCGAGTTGAACTTCAGGAGATTCTGATTTTGCATTCATACTCTTCCCATTGTCTGGCATGGCCTCCTCTCATGGGCTATAATGACAGCTCATAGCATGAAGAATAACCATCTAGAATTTACATATATTTTCATGGAAGATTATCATTATACACATGAAATTAAGTCAGAATTAGATCTGGGATAGTATATAAGTTATGCTCTACTACAAGGTTGGGCTACAATTTAACAGATAAATAAAATTTCTACTTGTGCCCTATTCATTCCATGAAGAAAAATTAGCATAATGCCAGCTGTGCATGCTTGTATAGTTTGCATAGCACTTTAAAATGATTTAAATGGTTTAAAAATCTTTTAAAAAATAAATTTCACAAGAGCTCATTAGAAACTTTTTTCCACCTTATTGGAAAGTAAAACTGAGATCCAAGAGGTGCTAGATGTCAGAGTTAGTAGTGTAACCTTGTTTTTCTTAACTGTCTCTAATGGCATACTAAATCCCCATCAAGCATTTATATAGCTATCTTCATTTCTGAATATGCTCTGTTCTCTCTGGTTTATATCTGTCCCTTATTTTATTATAGTTTGAAATTCTTTTCTAAATTTTATTCAGAGTATTAACTTTCTTAAAATCATTTTCTTTATCATTATCTAATCCAGAATACTTCAAAATTTCCAATTAGTATTCTTAGAATGACCTTCAGTTTGCATTGTTTAAATTTTTTTATTTTTTCTAGATTTGACATCTCTGTTAGAAAAAAAAGATACCACTACCTTTTGTATCAAACAGAATAAAAGAAATACCCACAGCCCTCATGACTGAATGTGAGAAGTAGGAACCTGACACCAGTAAATACATTTACCTGCCTGTCCTGTTTCCTGTCCCAGTAAGATTAATTATTCACTGAATAATTTCATTGCATTGAAAAGGCAGAAAAAAGCGGCACAGTGAAAATCCTGGTTTTGTTCCTTTCTTGTAAATAATACATTGCTCTTGTAGAAGTAAATGGTTACACATTTTACTTGTAGGTTTTTACAGACATGGCCTCCTTTTTAACATTTGGGACCTCTGAAGCCATTGAGCAATTTGCACCATTACATCCCAGCCACACACAGTCTGCCATGTAAAGCCATGGGAGAAAGGCATGGCCAAACCATTGGGCATGTTTCATACTAGAAATCAGTCTTTCTTGGAATGGGTAACAGCTTCCCTCTGGGAGGGAGGGACAGAAAGAAAATGCATTTCACATTCAGTGTAGTGCAATGCACAGCCCTGCCTCTAGGGCCCTCTGTTGCTGCATTTTTCCTCTTAATCTTTTGCCAGAGGAAAAACCTACAGAAAAAGCCTACAGTGTTCTCCAATCACAGCATAAGCAGGCACACTTAAGAATCCTTAGAGAAAAAAAATAGAAAATGCAGTGGAATCACCCTCAGCATTAACTACATGTAAATGCATTCACTAGCCTGCAAGAGTTCTCAGACACTAATAATAAAGTGAGAAATTCCTTCAATGAGAAAAATACATCTTGGTTCTGAGATTAAACCAAAATAATTTAAAACTAGGTAGCAAAAGAAAGACTTCTTGTGGCTCTCTGATACCACAGCACTCCTTGTAATTGAAAAGGAAAAATGCAAACACAAGAGGAATATCCAAAGAAAACCAGTGAGGAACGAATATTGAAGAAATCAATAGGGAAAGTTACTTTCCCTAGGTACAAGGTCAAGAAAATTCTATTGAGTGAATAATAATAATAATAGTAAATTTATTATACCTCCTCCTCAGATAAATATATTGAAACAATAGGAGGCATTTTTAAGACTAGAGGAAACTACACTGGAATTTAAAACAAAAATTAATAATTTAGCATACAAAGACCTATGGAAGATGTGTATTGTGTGGAGGAAATACAATAGATGGAAAATGAATATGTGGTATTTGTGCACAACACCTGTTTTAAGATTGCTCTTGTCCCCAAGTTCTTTTTTCTGAATTATTAAGAATTTATTGCATTCCACTGAGTATTAAAGGTGATGATGATACATAGTAAAACAATGAATACTGTGCTTCCATTCACTTTGAAAGACTTGGAAATAGTCTTGTATGTTTCAAGAAAAGAACAACAGATATATTTTTGTAGAATTCATGATTATACTTTCTAAAGGTGTTTTACACATGTGTTTTTAAAGGATGGCTAGTAGACCTGGCTGATATTCAACTGTAAGCCCAGGAAAGTTGAATAGATTTTTGAAAACCGACATCCTTTCTGATTAGTTTAATGCTCAATCCAAATCGGTTAAATATTAAGGCCATCACCTTGACGTGGGTACTTAGTGAACTTATACCTTTTTTGTGTTGCTACATATGAATTACTGCAAAGTGTTTGGATCACAAATCACAAGAATAGAACATTCTAGTTTCACATGTTTTATGGTTTAGTTCAGATAGGGAAAGATGATATTTACTAAGAGCTCTACAACTTTTTGCTACAGAAAAACTAAATCATTTATTATTGTGTTGAGTGAGAACATGCACTTAACTGTATTGTTTCCCTTGCTGAGTATTTTCAATTACATAAGCCAAGAAACATAATTCAGCCTTATAGTACATATGTTTTGTTGTGTACTATTAAGAATAGTATTATTCTTTTTTAATATTGCAATTACATAAATTCTTCTTTCACCAAAAGTTTTCTGAAACATCAAAGAACCATACAAATTTTGCACCATGAAAATATTCAAAATTTATGCGTACAGAAAGTAAAAATTTATAGTGTCAAAATATGTATCTTCTCACATGTTATGATTTATATCTAGATGTCCCCTAAGAGCCTCAAGTGCTCACAGGTGTGGCTTTTGGAAGGTAATTAGACTATGGGGGTTTACAGATGAGACACTAGTCCAAGGTGGGATCTAGTATTAAGAGATGCATCACTGGAGACGTGGCAGGGAAGTTTTTACTTCTGGTGCCTGCTCCTCCTCTCTCTGCTTCTCCAACAGCACATCAAACAGTTTTCCTCCACTCAAGCCTTACCACCATTCCTCTGCCTTGGAACCAGCTAAAAATGGGCTGAAACTTCTGCACATTGTGAGACAAAAGAAGCCTTTACTCCTTTAAATTTCAGGTGTTGGGTATTGAATCTCAGTAATGAGAAAGTAACCAAGACAGATTTTGGTAACAGAGAAGAGGGGTTGTTGCAGGGACTGTACCTGACCACATGTTTCAGAATTCTCTGGAACTGGCTTGCAGAAGGTTGGAACAATTTGTAGATGCCAGGTTAAAATGAAAAACAAAAAGCATCTAGAATGCTGTAAGCCAAGCTTGATAGGAGATTCTGGTCAGAGCTTAGAAAACCAGAATCCTCGCTGGGTGTGATGGCAAACATCTGTGATCCCAGCCTCAGGAGACTGAAGCAGGAGGATTATTTTGCATTTGAGGCCAGGCTGGACTACATAGAGAGTTCAAGAACAACCTGAACTGCACAGCAAGACCCTGCATCAAAACAACAACAATGAAAAGAATAGACCAGAATAGTGATTTTAAAAAAAGAAAACAGATTTTAAAGAAGAGTCTCAAGAGATGTCAGTTGGGAACTCTATTGCTAATTGAAAACCTTACCATGTGTTTTATGCTCTGGCATTAAGTTTGTCTACCTTTTGTTCATGTCCTGAAATTTTGTGGGAGACTGAGATAAAGCAGAGTGGACTAATTAATCTGGTTGTGACAGTTCAAAATTGGGGCTGTGTCAAGGACACTGTTGGGAGATTTTAGCCAGCTTTATACTGAAGTCATAAACAAACAGAACACTTGAATTATTTAAACAGTGTTGAGTTTGGCCAGGAAGATGGTGCAAGTAAAGCTGGGGCTGGCAAAAGTGGAGCAGAGACCAGCTTGGTTAAAAAGATTAGAATTAAGAAGAAACCAAACTGGCTGTACAGATGCAAAACATTGAATCTAGACTCATATATACTGCTGTGTGCTAAGCTAAAATCAAAATGGATCAGAAATGTAAATGTTGTAGAGAAACATTTAATCTACTGAAAGACAAAACAGGTGAAACTCTTAAAGACATACATGGAGGCAAGACATTTCTGAACAGAAACCAAATTATATAAGAGCATAAAGAATCAACAAATGTATCATGTCAAACTAAAAAGCTTCTGCACGACAAAGGAAACAGACAACAGAGTAAAGAGACAACTACAGAATGGGGGGAAAAACAAACTCTTACCAGCTATTCCTCAGACGGAGGACTCATATGTAAATGTTTAAAGAACTAGACCCCCTCTATATAAAAGACCCAGTCAAAAATGGGCAACTAAAGTATATAGACAGTTCTAAAAAGAAGTACAAATAGCCAATTAATACGTGAAAAATGTCTGAGATCTCTGTCTGTTCGAGAAATGTAAATTAGAACAACACTGACATTCTGTGTTTCTCCAGAAAGAATGGATGTTATAAAAAAAAATAGTAACAAATGCTGCTGAGGCTGTGGGGGAAAAGGACTTTTTGTACAGTGTTGGTGGAAGTGTAAACTAATATAACTATTACAGAAATAGTGTAAACTAGTACAACTATTACTAGTACAACTATTACAGAAATTACAGTATGGCAATTCCTCAGAAAACTAAACTAGAAATTCCATTTGACTTACCTATTTCCCCTTTTAGGTATCCTCTGGAAAGTGTTAAAGACAACCTAATACAAGGATATGTGCATACTCGTGTTTATAGCAATACATTTCACAGTAGCTAAATCTTGAAAGTGGCCTATATGTCCATCAACAGATGAATGGATTAAGAAAATGTGGAATTTTCACACAATGGAGTACTACCCTGCCATAAAGAAAGATTAACTTGAGTCATTGGTAGGAAATGAATGCACCTTGACACATCTTAAAGTGAAATATACAGACACAAAGCTTAAATGTTGCATGATTCCTCTTATACGAGAAACTCAAAATGTAAAAAGAGTAAAATAAAATATAGATAGTAAGAAACAGGGAGATGGGAACTTTGCAAATGGGGAGAGGCCCAAAAGATGGAGGAGGGGAGTAGGGGAGAGAAGGAGAGGGGAAGGGGGTGAAGAAAGGACTCAGAGGCACCAGCTCCCCTCGAGGACTGTGACTATTATGTACTAGAGACGTGTACTAATAACATATTGAAAAATGAATTGTATGAAAGTTGATGTATTGGAGCATCAACCAATGGACGTAGGGTTGGCAATACTTCTCTGACATGATAGTCCTCAGCTTCTCATTTAATGCAAATTCTTTCACTACCAAGGCCATAGCAGGTAATATTGCAGATCGTGCAATTAATTGTAGAGGTGGAACTCACTGTCTGGGCCTATTGGGATTTAATGGTTTACCTCTATTTTTACACAGCATGACTGTGATCTTTTAATGCATGAGACAATGGTCAGGAGGCAAAGTATATTCCCTGAATATGCAGCTGGACAACAGTATTCATTACAATGACATGGGCAAATGTTTAGTCATTGCTTAATCCAGGTTAGATGTGTCCTAAATATTTTTCCTACTTACTCTTCACAAGGTAGCTATGATTAGGTTTCATTTTTGTTCCCTGTGTACAGATGAAGACACTGAGGGGAGGCCCCATTGTGAAGTGGACTTGGCCCGGAGGAGAAGCCAACCTAAGAATCCAGCCAGTTCGGGACCCTTAATGTCAGTAATGTCCACACAGATGTGGTCTCTCCCCAGACAGGGTGCATCTCTTGATCAATATTTCTTTTGAATGTCTCAAAACGATTATTTGTTTTTGGGTGACCAGAAATGCTTGTTTGTTGGTTAACAAGCTGCAGGGCTCCTCCTCTGTGCTTAGATTATGGAGCTGGGGAGCTGCTTGTGACCTGGAGGTGTGCTGCTTCCTCACGGGGTTTGGTCCCTGTCCAGGGTCTGCAGACAGCATCAGGTTTTGTTCTGGAGATGGCGCCCTCACCTTCTCTGGCATTTTGTTGTTAATGCATCCTTCTTCTTCCTCCTGACATCCTACTTCTTCTTACATGCAGGCTATTTCTTCCCTGCTCTCAGTTTGGTTTCCCTTGTAGTGATTTCTTTGTTCTTCTTTAGATATTTGCTGTTATATCAGAGATTCTTCAGTGCTTAAACTAATGCAGTCATTGGTCTCTGATTCACCGGAGGCTTTTTTTGTTTTGTTTTGTTCTTTCAGTGGTTCGTTGTTGCTGTTGCATTCACTCCCAACTTGGAGTCTGTAGAACTGTCTTTCCTTTGAGCTGGTTCTCAGACCCAGCATCTGTGCTGGTGCTCTCTGCCTTTGGAATACTGTGATGCTTGCTTTGTGTTCTGTATTTGATTCTGTTTCCCCTCCTAATGCTCCTGCCATACACAACTACTGTTTCTCCATCTGTCCTGCTGCTAGTGACTGGTAGGGGTCCAGGGGAGCTTCTACATGCCCCACTTACCCGGAATTTCTAGGATTCCCCATCACTTGATTCATGGACATGATATTTTTGGACCATTGCCTCTTTTCCTTGACCTCACCTGAAGATAATTTCTTTGATGTTAATTCTTTCTTAAAAATACAGTTTTCTCATCTTACAAATGCAATTTATTTCTTTTATTCCTCTTAATATATGGATGAAAACTTTTTCCTTATTCTCATTCCTGCACATTCTCCTTTTCTTCAACTTGCTAACTTCTTTTATTTGATCCATTCTCTCTTTGTCATATTAGAAGCTTTATTTAGAAAGTACGAACCTGGTGAGCCTAGACTGATGGCTCAGATTAAGAATAGGCACTTTGAAAGCAGCCAGAATCTTTTGAGTTTGCCTGTGTGTGACATCACACAGTCGAAGCTTTGCTGCAAGGTGATTTTCTAGGCCTGTGTGATGCTTAGTGTATCCCAAAGGCGCATGTTGTTAATAGGTGCTATTAGGAGGTTGTGGAACTGTTAAGACGTAGCACCTAGTTGGAGGAAGTTAAGTAACTGGAGTTGTGCTCTTCACAGAGATATAGAGGTCCCAGCCCTTTCTGCTCTCTGCTTTGTGACTATCATGAAGTGAACAGTTTCTTCTACCATGTCCACTTGCCATGATATATAGCTTCACTCCAGGCTCAGAAGCAATGTGGTCAAGCAACCATGGATTGAAACATTCATAATTCCTAACCAAAATAAACCTTTCCTTTTTATTAATTACCTCAGGCTTTCATTACAGTGATATAAAGCTGACTAACACTGCCTTTTGCTAAAGGAGCATCTTATAACTCTGTGGGTAATTCACTAGGACTGGTCAGATTTCTTGAGAATTATGTTCTGATTTCTTGTCTGGAGAGAACAGATCTAATTCCTCTTCTAAAAGCTGTATGAAGGAGAAGAGTTGGGGCCTCAGTATCTAGTTATCACCCTGTTGTTGGTGTGGTGTTTTCACTGTCACCCTGTCCCTTAACGCTGAGATTCTCTGTTACCCTCTGCAGAGAACAGATTGTGGTCTTAAGAAAAAGGCATGGAAAGAGGGCGCTGTGCAGGGA
>PVLA01019034.1:0-13150 GCA_004027455.1 Hydrochoerus hydrochaeris
AATATATTATATATATATAATTTAGCATTGTATATTATGTTATACACTATATGTTATATATTTATAAATAGTTGCCATATATAAAATTATAGATATAATCACCTGACATTAAAGTTCAACATGGAATGATCTACAATAATTTATTGTATTTTGGAATGGGATGTTAAGGCAAAGATAGAGTAATTGATTCTTTTCTATTAGAATATATAACATTTAAGCTTATATTTATAAATTGTAGAAATTGTTTCATCAACTCCATCTTGAGTGGGAAGTTCTGAAAATGGTTTCTTCACTGACAAAAATTTCTACTGCTTCTTAGCAGTTTGAATTAAAATTGTGTAAAAGTAAAACTCATAGTTTAATGCTTCTTTACTTTGAAAAAGAGGAAAACACACCTATGTTAGATACTGACTAATGTTCCTTTTTTGGATGACACATCTCTCACACATTTCTGCAGAGTTTTTCAGGATGGAGGATTTTGGGGATTGCTTTTCATCATCTGGTCATATGCAAGTGTCCAGAGACCTAAGATGTTTATGTTGAAAATAAGTCACAGTACCAGGAACTTTAATTTAGAAATAAATACCACTTTAACTTATAAATGTATACTTAAGTTTCTGAGTTCTCTGAAGGTGACTTTTCATAAAATTGAGAAACAATATTACAAATGGAAATACCTGACACATTTCAAACTATAAAAGAACATTAATTTCTCTTCTTTATTATGTAATAATTATAACATATTATAAGTACACTTGAGGATTAGAGGAAGTAACAATCATGTTTCTTGTTCCTTTTTTATAATGACATTTTTGAAGAAAATGGACCATAACACAGTTATGAATAATACGTATTTGTATAAGTTTAATTAGCATGTGCCATATAACATGTATGGACGTTTATGTGGTATGGGATGTTGCACTGAACTCTGAAGACAATCCAATAGGTTCTAAGTGCTAAGTGATTTACTAGGATTAAAAGGGCACTGGAAGTTTTTGATATACAAATCAAACAGAATAATGACATGTACTGTTATCTCATAATTGTAAATCAACTCAAAGTGGAATTCAATCAGAATGCCATCAGAACTAACAAATGCTTATATCTGAAGAGTTTCAATGGAGAACATCACATTCAATACCTTACTTCAGATTCATAATACCTTATTGGGTTATCATTAAAAAGCGAGGAGCTAAATTTGAATCATAGATACAATTACCAAACAAAATAACATTAAATTGAGATGGGGAAAAGGAATAAAGAAAGAAGAGGAAAGATTGTGTGTGTGTTTGTGTGTATCACAGATAAAATTATACTACTAATCTCCATAATTTTATCAAAAAAAATTTGTGCATTCATTGTTTGATCATTTTTCTGCCTATATATTGTAATCTGAGTAACTACTTTGAAGATAACAATATGCTATATATTAACCACTATTAATATCCTATTACTTTGTTTTGAAATTCTGTATAGTTTTTATTCTTTTTTTATTTTAAAATTAATAGATGTATAATTTAACAGAGAACCACAGTTAATTACATCAAATATTTTATGTCTTCTCACAACACAACATGAATTAAATCCATTATGTTTTGCAGATAAATGTTTTCTGAATCACCCCTTCTCCCCATTCATGACACCATGCTTCTGAACAATAACGTGACTGAGTTCATTCTGCTTGGGTTGACACAAGATCCCTTTAGTAAGAAAATAGTTTTCATCATATTTTTGCTTTTCTACCTGGGAACACTCTGGGGTAACTTGCTGATTATTACTACCATCAAGACCAGTCATGCACTTGGGAGTCCAATGTACTTTTTCCTTTTTTATTTTTCCTTATCTGACACTTGTTTCTCTACTTCTATCACTCCTAGGATGATCATAGACTCCCTTGTGAAGGAAGCCACTATTACTTTCAGTGAGTGCCTAATCCAGGTGT
Organism: Hydrochoerus hydrochaeris; assembly: GCA_004027455.1. Classification (NCBI taxonomy): domain Eukaryota; kingdom Metazoa; phylum Chordata; class Mammalia; order Rodentia; family Hydrochaeridae; genus Hydrochoerus; species Hydrochoerus hydrochaeris. The sequence continues at coordinate 1,943 of PVLA01019034.1, forward strand.
TTTCTTTGCATTTATTTGGTGCCCTGGAGGTCTTCATCCTGATCCTCATGGCTGTAGACCGCTACATAGCCATCTGTAAGCCCCTGCACTACATGGCCATCATGAACCGCAGGGTCTGTGGAGTGTCAGTGGCCATGGCCTGGGTGGGATCCTGCGTGCATTCTTTATTTCAGATTTTCCTGGCCTTGAGTTTGCCTTTCTGTGGCCCCAATTTGATTGATCACTATTTCTGTGACTTGGAGCCCCTATTGGAACTGGCCTGTGCAGACACCTACATGGTCAACCTTCTCCTTGTGTCCAACAGTGGGGCCATTTGTTTAGTGAGCTTTGTCCTGCTGATATTCTCCTATATAGTCATCCTGCATTCTCTCAGGAACCACAGTGCTGAAGGGAGGAAGAAAGCCCTCTCCACCTGTGTCTCCCACATCACTGTTGTCATCCTGTTCTTTGTACCATGTATATTTATTTATGCACGTCCTGCCACCACCTTCCCCATGGACAAGATGATATCTGTGTTTTATACAATTGGCACGCCTTTGCTCAACCCACTCATTTACACACTAAGGAATGCAGAAGTGAAAACCGCCATAAGCAGGTTGTGGAGCAAGAAGCTGATCTCATGACAGAAGAATGCAGGTTTCATACCTGTCTGTGAAGCTTTGGGTTAACCTGAGAAGAGTGAACAAGGTTGTCATCATATTTGCAGGATTATAGCATGTGGAATTTTTAGAGCTATATGTTTTGAAAAAATAGATAATATGAACACCTATACATGTGCTGATTTCATGCATAAAGGGAGCTGGCATGCATTAAACACAGATGCATGTAGACATGTTACAATGAATACTGCTTGCTGTCCCTACTTCTCTTGTGCACCTCTTGTCAGTGATGATTTTCATCTAGTGTTTGCTCATATCCATGCCCTGTGTTCTTTGTTTCTTAGTATCTTTCTATGAGCTCATATAGAGACAGGCAGACTGCAACTTTTGTGTTGGTTTGTTTTTTTGTTTGTTTGATTTTTGATTTTGGTCTTCCTTGATGAAGCACTTGAGTCCCTCCTATTGGATCATGTATCCCAATTAACTTGTTCTTCCTGACCTGGGAGGATATAACAGAATGAAAGCATTTTACAAAACCATTTTAATATGAAACAGCATGTAAAACTAAGACAATACTTTGACATATATAGTTGGGATTCTTATCATATATTTACTTAAGACCTTCTAGATCCATGTCAGAATAGGGAGAGAGAATTCATCTTTATAAAGGAAACTTTTGATTCTTTGGAATTTGCTTATAATGGTGTTCTTTTGCCATAAGGGTTTTCATGATCTTAATTTTATCTTTTTTTAGTTTGGTTTAGTGACAAAACATTATTCTCTAAAGCCACACTAGTTTTATAATTTGTTTCTAGTACGGTTTACTGATTTTTGTGTAGATGGCCCATATATAGAAATAAATGTGTGTGTTTCTTCTAGGAGCTTATCATATAAGTTTTGAAGTTAGTTTTAAATTAGTTAATTTTAAAATATCTAGAAGTTAAAAGAGTGAAATGACAGTAATATTTTAGACTACAGTAAATATTTACATCATATATAATATATATTTTCTTTCTGGGCAAGGCAAGACTGTAGACAACAAAAGGAAAAAATCAATATATTCCACAGTTTCAGGAGGAGGAAAGCAAAGATGAAGATGCAAAACTCCTGGTACTGCAGGGCACTGAACTCATCCATAATGTGCTGTAATGGCAGATACAAGACACAATGCATTTGTCAAACCCATAAGCCTGTTCAACAAGAAGTGTGAGCTGTAGCAAGTCTGTAAGCATTACTAAAATATTATTGATAATAGTAGAAAATGTACCACAGCAATGAAATAAGAGTAACTGAATGATATTGTGCAAATGTTAATGTTTGCTCCACACTTTCTGCATAATTTTGGGATAAACCTGAAACAGCTTGAAAGGTAAAACCTATGTTGAAAACATACACCCATAACATAAAACTTAAATTTTATTATCAATGCTAAACAAACATTATTTCAATATTTTTCATGTTTCTGCTAATAATACATGTTCTTATCCACATACTGTTACTTCACTTTAATTTAGATAGCTATACAAGGTAATAAAAATTACCAGATACATAAAATTATGTTTTTTGTGTGATAATTTTTCAAAAAGGGAGAAGTATTAAGATAGCACAAGCATCAATTTAAATGCTAGTATATGTGAAAAACTGGCATTGTAATATACCTCTATTCCACAAGATAATGTTTTGATATTTTAAATTTATATGTCTAAAATTGTTTTAATTTGTCTCCTTCTTGATCATTTTTATAAACATACTAACTTCATGAAGATTATATATTGAATACATATGAAAACAGATACAATTTTGAAAATAGTTGAATTTTCTAAAAATAAAATATGCACCATTAATGTCTATGCAACATTTATTTTTAAGTATATGCTCCAAGCTGCAGAGTAGAAAATGCCTAGGTGAATTGAAGAAAAGAATCATAAAAATTATCTCTTTTACAATCAATATAATAAGACCAGAAATCAGCAAGTTTATAGAACTCACCACCATCAAGCAAGTGAAACCCACTGAATTCTCAATTTAACAACAGGAGCTTGCACATTGTTTTCAGGAGTCTGTAAGCTATAGGTCAAGTGAGATCACGTTTACCATACTGTCAGTGGTGATTTTTACCTACTATTTGCTTCTGTTGATGCCTGTTAAAATGCAAAATTCATACAAAAGCTTTTGTTAAGTTATAATGTAACCAAACAGGAAATCAATAGAGACTGATAATAGAAAATTTTCCAAACACTTGGAAATAAAAACACTCCTGTACTATCTTCAGATCAACAGGAAGGTTAAATTTCAAAGTCAGTTTGTACAATGTTAAAGAAAAGTCTTGCCTGTCAAAACTTGCTGAGCACAACTACCATAGGATTGAGAGGGAATTGACAACATCAAATAAATACATCAGAAAGAAGAATATGAAGTAAGCCATCCTTATGTAGTATAATAAGTGGGACTGGATCATTTTAGATACAGGAGCCCTTGATTTGAGGCCCATTCAATGTAACATAGACAGAGATTTTGTTTCCATCACAGTGACGAAAATATCCTATAAATGGAGTGACATGTCAGTTGGTGACATGGAACTATGTATACACTGACTCTACTGTAAAAAGTAGTCTTTAGGAAGAATAAGGAGAAAATTCATGGTGCAGAAAATGTGTTGTAAGGAATATTTGAAATGTCTCTATGCTTGCTGTCAAATATTTGTGGTTCTTATGAAGGAAAATAAAAAAAGCCTTATATAGATACATATTTAAAATCCTGAAAGCTGAATATAAAGAAATAATTTTAAACTATAGAAGAGACTATTATTCATAATATACCAAATTGCATACAAAGAAACAAGCATAACAAAGTTTGATGGTTTCCATCAGAAAATATGCATATTATTTTAAAAACAAAATCACACTTATAGTAAAAAAAACTAGTACTCGAGAAATCCTTTATTAAGTGAATAAAAAGTACAATACTGTAACTAAACTACTCACTCTTCTAAACAATACAGTAATGATCAAGGAATGGCATCATGTTGCAAGGATTGAAGATAGAAATTCACAACTGCAGGAAGAAATGTAAAGCTTCAAAATATAAAATTATATGCAATGTTTTTTTCTAATTTCTCTAATTATGGTATATACCTGAAAATGGAAATCCATGTTTGTTCCTTTTATGTTTTAATGTACATATAGCACAAACTGTATGACAACAAAACCACACATCATAGGAAAGTAAAAATGTAATTATAATTTTGAGGTGCTTAAATCTCAAAGTGTCATTCTGTAGTTCAATATAAAATACTATACTCATTTTACAAAATAATATAGGATGCATATGCATTAAATTTCTACTTATTGTTTGCTAGTTAATGTCAATACATTGTATTATAATCCCAAAGCCTACTATACAAGACCAATAACAACAAAACTATTGTGATTTCTAGTCCATTATGTAACCTGTTAGTAGTCACCAGTTTTTCCTTACAACAAAAACACATTAATAATATTGAAAATCAATATTTCTTCATGAATCCTTGAGAGAAGTGAAACCCAGGCCAAACTGCAGTCTCAAAATTGGAGAAAGAGGCACAAAGCTTATCAAAATGGAATCTGTGAATCACATCTCCAGTAACAAGTACTGGTGTAGAAAAGCCCGAACTGTAGTTCGCTAATAAGAAGAAACTTGGTGTAGAAATGTCTGAAACTGATTTAATGGGCATAGGGTCATTGTGAAGCCTCAGTATCTTTGTGAGTTTAACTGTGAAGATCTCTGAGGTTCCCAAGTAAACATGAGGGAAAAGATCCCTGTACCTTGGCAGATGTATGACAAAGGAATCCATTTTGAAATACAGCATTTTACTGGGTAAACAACACAAGTATAGAGAACCTAAAAAAAACACATGTCTATAGTCAGTGGGGTTTTGAAAGGTGCTAAAAACCCAGTTTAAAAAAAGCCAGTCATTTCAATCAGTGTTGGGAAAATTGTATGTCCCTCACCAAGAAGATTGACTGTAGACCCCTCTGTCTCACCAGATATATAAACCAGCTCAACTTGGAGATCAGAAACTGTAAAATTACTCAAAAGATAGGGAGAAATCCCACGGGGTAGTGGAAGAAATGAGTATAATGGAACAAATCTCATTTTGTGAACCCAGATTCTGCTGAGATTGTTTGAAAACATTGCTGAAAGTGGTTCAGTATATTGATTTAAGAGTGATACAGTCAGGAAGCTGAGATTAACATCCTTCTTACTCAACTTGGAATTTCTCTTATGTGAGTGCATTTACTAGCACTTTGCACTTCTGAACTTTGCAATTTGAATTCAGATAGAGAATATTGCTTTGCATTTATTATGAGAATTTAAAGCATAAAATAAATTCTGGAAACACATTTACATGTATATTTGTGCAAGCAATCAACAAATAAGCACAATTCATAGTTTGATTTATAAAATAAATGTTTTCCTGTGTCATAAATTTAGAAGTCCTCATGATCTTACATTTATAGAAGCCACAAGGAACTCTGCCTGTTTGATTAAATTCCTTTCCATCTGCAAATAAAGCCTTTCTATATATTATTTTTTAAAAATCTGAGGAGTTAGCTAAGCAGCACAAATGTCTGCCTGGCAAGTGTGAAGTCATGAGTTCAATACCCAGCTCAAAAAACAAAAAAGAAAACAAAAATTATTTTAAAAAAAGAAGCCTCAAGGAAATTTCTTAGCCATTGATCCCATATTAAGGCTTGAATTCACAAGTGGAGTACTTCTGTGATTTAATATATAGATGTTTTCTGTTTTGAAGTTTACTAAATATTAGTCAAATTTAGTTTAGGTTAGTAAATGAGATCTTTATTAACAAAATGGTGTTTGTTGGCTTTAGAGAAATGATTTTAGAGAATTTGTAAATTGCCTGCTGTATCAAGCATCAGGTTGTTCAGTATAAAACTGGGTTAATGCTATTGTTCAGTATAAAACTGGGTTAATGCTATTTACTATCTATTTTAATGCACTTGAATTGAGGGTGACTATGATTCTTTGGCAAATGTAACAATTAGTTTATTTGAAAAATAACACTGGAAAATAAGCAGCAGCAAAGTTTAAAACTAACCTTAATCTTAATAGAGAATTTCAATGATACTGGGGCACTTTTAGAAACAATTCCATCTTCAAATTGATCCCATGCATTAAAAAATATTTCAGGAAGAGTGTAACTATACACATGCCAAGAAATTATTTTGAAAATTCTATATATAATCCACAAGGTAGTGCCATTGTAAATCTAAAGTTAGAAATTCTTATCAAAATCCTAAAAATGTTTTCAAAGAGAAGCTTTCATTTAAAATTAGAATGGATCCTCTTTATATACCATAAAACAGAGATCAGAATTTTGTAACACTGATCCTGCAACAATGAAAGCAGAAGTTTGAAGGAAAAAATTTTGAATTGTTCACATACTCAGGATGTGTGAACTGTAGCAAACAATATTTTCAACTCTCATGTAAGACTATTTAAAGTGGTTTCAGTAAAGACTGAGAGATCTTGACTTGCATCCATGTTTTCTCTACCAGGAATTAATTATCCTCTTTGATGAAAGGACTTTGTTTGGAGAAATGTGCTAGAGATCATCCCTCTCGAATGGGGATTCCATTCCCTGAACTTGGAACAGACACTTGTGAAAGGCCCCCTCCCATGGACACACTTGAGTTGCTAGAGAAGCTAAGAACCATATGAATAATACAGTGCTTTCTTTCCAGCTTTTGGGTTAGTGGTATAGTTCTCTCATGACACTTGTTGCAAGACCAACTTCTTTCTGCTAATCAACAGTAAAACACTTGTAAAAATCCACCATTAGCTGCTTGGAAACCTGTAACTGGAAAGGTTTAAAATTAGTGATGTCCATTTAAAGTTCATAACTTTGAATGTTATTTTTCCTATTTCTGAGTGTTTTGGATGTAGCCAGCAACCCAAGAAGCCACCATGTTATAGTCAATCCTGGGATCCCATGGTCTGATCAGCATGTAACACTGTTGGAGAGCACCTTAAACACAGAAACAGGGTTCTCATCATTTTACTGTGGCTTACTTTTTCTTGTCCATTACTGGTAAAATATTGTGGTTTTGATTTGAAGTACCTGATGATGGGCAAATTTGTGCACATTTACATATATTATTGGCTTTCAGTATATCATTTTTTCTGAATTTTCTGAATATGAATTTCATTAATTTAGAAATAGACTCTCAGTTCCTTGTGTAGATTTAGGTGTCTGTATATACCAGATACATGTCTCCTTTTGTGTATATAATTTGTAAGTATGTATATACAAAATCTCAAAAACAAAACAAAACAAAAATAGTAACCAGTAAAAAATCACTAGTTGATAATTACATACTTTCCTCTTAGATGCAGTTGTTCAAGATACAAAAAAAAAACCACAAAGTGGACATCCAAACAGTGAGACTGCAGTCAGTTTTGCTCATCCATCCAACTAAAACTTTAGCAACATGTTTATTAATCCCACACACTCAAACATACATGCAGTTATATCCTTTAGAATACTCTCTTTTCCTTTGGTTTGGTTTGGTATTTTTTTGAGATTTTGTATTGTTTCTACCCTCTTTCTGTTTCAAAATTTTTTCTTTAAATAAGATATTTTATTTAAAGAAAAAAGCAAGAGGAGGAAAAGAAAGTGCTCTAAAAGAGATAACTGTATGTATACTGAAGTGTGTAGGGTTGATAACCATGTTACTAAGTTTTTGTTGGATTGGTGAACAGAACTGTTTGCAGCCTCACTGTTTGAATGTCCACTTTGTATGCTTTAATTTTGTAACTTGAACAACTATATCCAAGAAGACAATATGTAATGCATCAAACAGTCATTTCCTACTCTTTATTTTTTTTGAAATTCTGTATTGTTTCTATCCTTTTTTTCTGTTTTGCTTCCACCCCTCTTTAAATAAAAAAATTGTGTATATACGCAATTAGCTCATATATGTGTATAGCAATTTCATCTTTAAGGCCAATTCTTAGAAGAAAAAATGGTCAAAATGCCCATGTACTATATCTACAAATTCATTACTTTGTAGTTACACATACAGATACAATACTGGTACCACTATCTATGTGATAAATCCCTCTAGTTACCTATTAAGTAATCTCTCAAAGTGACTTATTTTCATTATTATTATTATTACTTTTTATTGTTACTAACAAGATCTTTTCTCACAAATAAATTGTATTCATTCTTTGCAGTATTGATAATAGCTCCATGTGATGATAAGTGGATCTCTACAGCTTACTTATCATGGCATCCAAAACATTTCACTTTGTGATAGACATCTCAACATCCTTTCCCAAAGATCAATAGCACTGCCATACCAATCCATGATTCTATGTATTAATCTGATTTAGATTTATCCTATAAAGGGTATTTTACCCAATTTGCCCTTCTGTTTCTTGTCTATTTTTCTTAGCACAATTTTCTCTGTATTCATTCCATGTTTCTCATGGATGGTTTTTCTTCAATTTTGAGACCAAATAATGTTCCATATATATGTTTATGTGACTTATATTTATCTATCATCTCTCAGTAGACATTTACATTTCTTTCACAAGCTGGCTACTGTGCAAACTGTGTAACAGACTGTTGTAGTCAGAGATTGCAAGGAAAAAAAATATAGAACACATGGTTTATAGTATTATTTATGATGGTCAGCCAAGGGATGAAATACAAAGAAAGTGCAGAAAATCTGCCCACACACTAAGAATCAAGGAATCCAGCTGAGGGCCTGAATGTCAGAGCTGTGTCTTGCATGAGTACAGTCGAAGACCTGGAACCCATGACAATGCCCTCCACAAGTCTGACTGGAGGCCCAGACCCCAAGACAGTGATTCATGCAATTCTGTTTCACAGAGCTGCTCTTGAAAGAACACAAGGTCAGTGCTGGAAGCTGGAAAGTCTATGCCAGAAGTATGAGAGATCTGTGCCAGTAGGCTGAGTGTTCTGCACTGGAGCCAGAAAGCAACACTCAAACTACTAGAGCTCTTTCAAAAATACCATAGCCATCCTCAGTGACAATGAGGTCCCAAGCTATTCCCATGATGGTAACAGCCAAGTTCATATGAAGAAACCAGCATGACAAGCTTCTGGAGATTGAATAGCACACCACCTTCCAACCAGAGTCAGGAAGTGATGCTCCAAGTAAGGAACAAAGCTCCTTCAAAGTGAACCACAGCCATTCTTTGCAACAAGGTACTGAGCTCATTGGTGAGAACAGCCTAGTTTATATCGGGAAAGAATCTCAGCAAGCTCCTCCAGGAGAACCCACAGCAACAGGAGAACCAACAGCACCAAACAACTCTTCTCCAGGTCTCATTTTTTTGCTAGCAACAATCCTCAGGTGGACCATCTGCACTCAGCACCATGCTGATTCAGTTCAGCTGATGTTTAAGTTGACCATATGTTTTGAATCCATCACACAGATTAAAACTCCATTTATTTGATAAAGGACAAAATAAATCCTCTATTTATTAATTTGCAAAAGAAACAAGTCATCCTCTCAATAAGTGGTCAAGTGCTCTGGACAGATCCTCTTAAGGGAAGTCACATGACCAATATGTATAGCCATTGGGGAAATGCAAATCTAAACTGCTGTGAGACTCTCTTTTGTTTCTTGTTAGGAAGAAAAAATAAAACAGGACCTCAAGAATAATAATTAGCATGTAACAATAATGAATACACTGAGTATTGTTACCTTCAGAGTTTCTCATCACAGTCAATTGAGTGCCATCATGAATACAGAAGGATGATAAATTCTGAGGATAATTCATGGGATAAAGATGCCTTGCACACTCTTTGTAAAAAGGTAAATTTGACAGTCAGTGTGTGAAACAGTGTGAATCAGTTGTGGCAAACCTGTGACACTAGTGTCACAGCTGGTTGTTTGTTATCAGTGAAAGCCCTAAAAGGTTCCCATAACTAGTAGAGATGTTTATGAAAAATCGGAAAAGAGAGCTACCATTTCATGCAGCTACACAACTTACCAGTGTATGCCCACATGGGTCAATGTCATCATAATATAGGTTTACCTTGTTTATATTTGGTCTTTGGTTTATGAATTTAAATTGGTTCATGATTTTGCTGATGATGGCTGCATGTGTGTTTTTTGGGAAAAGATGCCATCATCATGTTTGTCACCTGATGCAGAGTGTGTAAACAGAAGCAGAATTTTGCTGATCACTTCTTTTTGTGAACCAAATTGTTTGAAAACAGATCAGTTTGTCAACTGAGGTATTAATGTGCCTGCATACCTATTTTGATCACAGCACAATTCACATTAGCCAAGTTATGGAATCAGGCTTATTGCCTATCCACAGATAAATGGGCCAAGAAAATGTGGTGTATACAATAAACAGAATATTATTCAGTTGTAAAGAAAAAAAAGGGTTATTTCATTTTCAGGACAATAGATGGAACTAGAGATACCATGGTAGTAAAAATAAGCCAGAGTCGTAAACTGTAGGATGTTTTATTTATATGTTGAATTCATGAAGTATGGATGATTCTTAAGGACAGGAGGGGAGGAAGGTTATTGAAGAAAGCTAGTAGTGAGTGTGACATAGTCAAAATGCAGTGCATGATCACATGGAAACACCACAGTAAAACCCATTGTTTCATATAATTAATATTTTCTTATTAAAAAGTGGAAAATCATGTAGAACTGCTATATTTTTCTCTAATGCCATCATATAGAAATATTATAGAGTTTCTTCAAAAGTGACTTACTTCTGAATATTGCATAAAAATCATAATAGCTCAGGTTCTGTTCAATATACTGACTTCATTTCTCTTGCTGTATACCCTGAAGGGTGCTTGCTGCATCACATAGTAGTTCCACTTTTAATATTTGATAAAATTTATGGAGTTTTTCATAATGGATGTAACAATTCACATTCTGGATAACATGGTCTCACTGCTGCCTTTTCTCCACCTAGTCACCATGACTTGTCACAATTAATAGCTTTCATAATCACCATTCTTAGTGGGCTAAGGTAATATTTGATTGAAATTTTTTATTGTCTTAATTATTTTATATATTCATGAAGTATTTTTGGATACTGGTTGAACATTTGTATATCTGCTTATGAGAAATGTCTATTTAGATATTTTGATCACTTAAAAAGATCTTAGTTGTTTATTTATAGTTTTGTTTTCTGATTGAGTTTTAAATTTCTTATTTTTTCTGTATAGTAACTGCTTCTTAGACATAAGTATGTTTATCTTGTTAGCTTGCAAATATTTTCTCCCATTCTGTACCCTGTCTCTTCATTCATAAAATGAAAAAGCTTTTCATTTTTTTATAATTCCATTTGCCTAAATTTCCCTTTGTTACCTGTGGTTCTTAGGTCTTGTCCAAAAAATCTTTTCCCACTCCTGTTCTGAAGCATTCCTCTCTTTGCTTTCAGTGGTTTTAGAGTTTTGGATCTCATGTTTAATTTCTCAATACATTTTGAGTTAATTCTTGTGATTGATAAGTGATAATGGCTTAGCTTTATTCTTCTGCCTGTGGATATTCCATTTTGTCACCATCATCCTTGGAAGGGAGTCCCTTGAATGAATGTT
>PVLA01019036.1:0-13139 GCA_004027455.1 Hydrochoerus hydrochaeris
TGCAGCTGGCTCAGCTGCTCATAGCACTCTGCAGCCAGCATGAACTCCTGCAGGCGGTAGTAGCAATAGCCCAGTAGCGATAGACCGGCGCGGCTCTTCGGACTGCGCTGCAGCTCAGCGGCCAGCAGCTGCACCGCCTCAGAGTAGCGAGAATCGCGGATGAGCCGGTACACCACCGCGGTGAACTCACCGTCGGGGATCTGTGCGCAGCTCAGCCCGGCCAGGACCGCCATGATTTCTGAGTGTACTGGTTTCCAAGGCAACAAGCCAACCGGAAACGGAAATTTTTCAGAAGTTAGTGTGCGGAGAAAAGAACATCTCAGAAATAAAACAGAATCACTTGTATTCTCTCAGTTCCTTGTCTGAGCCTGGAACACTCTGAACTTCGTAGTAACCATGATTTAAAGAGAGAGAGAGGAGAGTCCTCTGGTCCGTCAGTACCGTACACTCTACTTCCCGGCATGCATCGCGCCGCAGCGATTTTCCAGGACCTGGCCGCGCTGCATGCTGGTTGATGTAGTCTCTACCGTAAACGCAAACAGTCCTGAGGTTCACAAGTCCCCAGTCTTTTCTGTGTGTAAATTTCGGAACATATTCCATCTCTAATATAGCCCATTTACATAATTATATCTAATGCTAATAATAATCCTATAATAAGCATATTATTAATAAAACATTTCTGGGCTAGTTTATTTAAAGGTTTACATAATTTGCTCAAGACTATATCTGGACTCATAGATGCGGAACCATGTGAGTTCCAGAGCAAATAGTGTGGTAATTAGCCTAATCCACTGATCTCCTGCAGAGTTTGTAAGGGCCCAGTTTTTGGTGCCAAGGAAATATGAGGGAAGATTACTGAACTTTTTGGCTTCATTAAACTACCAGCTAACTTGTCAGCAGAAGACTGAACTTGCTGCCCTCAACTGCAGCTTCAAGCAGACGTTAGGAAGTGATTCATAGGAGTCTGCAGCTCCTAATCACCTAATATCACAAAAAGAGTTCAGCATGTGTGCAGTTGCTCACACCATAGAATAATTAACTTTATGTTCTTATTCAGAATTGGTGAATTTTTGTCTTCCTGAGTGAGAACGGGAGCAGCTATGACCTGAGGCTTTTTCCAGCCCAATTTATGTGGCACCCTTTTAGGATCTTATACCCAGGCAGGTTCATAGGTGGAGGTGCCTGGCTATTGCTGCTCAGTAATGAGAGGGTATGTGTCTTTTCCCTTACAGCTGACTGCTTGCCTCTTCTCCCTTGGAAACTTAGAGACAGCATTTTAAAATTCTTATGTATGGAGTGTTACTTCAGGTAAGTTGTATTAAATGAAAGTATGAAAGAATACAGAAACAAGAAATGGCCTTTTATCATTTTAGTTATTCTATTTCACAAGTTATATTTACCTCATTAAAACATTCACCTTCAAATGTCTTCTTAAAAATTTATGAAAAATAAAGGACCTATTTCTCTCCCCCAAATAACTTTGATCCCTACAGGATCAAAGCATTCTTACAGGGGTTCTTTTCTCTGTATTGCTACCTGCCTGTGAGCATGGCAAATGAAATGAGCAGGAGGGAGGCCCTCTTGTCTTCCTCTTTATTTCATGTGATGTTGCTCCAGAGGCCTGGCTTGAAAAACGCAGAACATTTGGCTTAGACAGATGGAGGGCAGGGTCATTTTCAAAATGAAATGAGTGCACCAGTCACACTGTGAAACTGGCGTGACCATCACTGCTACTGTGATAGACTGACTTTTATTGAGTCTTTGATAGGCAATTGGGGAATAGGGTAGGTTTTTTTTTTTTTTTTTTTTTGGAAAAGAGAGGTGAAAGGAGGCCCTTTGATTAATAGTAGAAATCCTGGAAAGCAATAAACATGGTGGAATATCATGAAATATAAAGGATCATTTTGTTTTCAAAACAATTTCAAAAAGTTAGAGCATGTACCAAAAAGTAGGCGTATAATAGAATTCCAGGCAGTAGGAAAGCATTTGGTGGTTATAATAAAATGAATTATAGACTTGTAAGAGAGAATTAGGGAGTGAGAAAATAGAGCGAGACTCAGGATGGATTTTGCTTCATAAACAGAGTCAGGTTTATCCTAAGGAGGTGTTCAATTTAGCCAGACATTAGAGGAGCTAAAAGGCATAATATTTGGTTTTTAGAGTGCTTATGTTCAGCCTGCCAAAATATGAGATGACCAATTCCCATTGTCTATTTATATGTATATTTGGCATTCTCTTTTAAAACTAGTTGAGAGGTATATATTTTCTTATTTATCCTGTAAATGTGCCCATTTCTTGTTGGGAAACATTGTTAACTTCATGAGGATTTCAACCACAGCTGTGGGCACATGTCTTCCTAAAGGAAGTCCTTCTGAAAAACCATTTTCCATTCACTATTTCTTTTTTCTTTTGATTTCTGGCCATTTTCTTCTGACTGGCCAGTTTGGGAGTCCAGTTACCTTGTATCCATATCTCCAATCCCATCACTCCCTCTACGCAGAAAAGTGCCAAATTGGTAATGTGGTTGACTGGCTTTTAGGTGCATCTGTTCACTCTTTTAAGACTTTTGCAAAGATCATACACTCTATGCTTAGATGGTGAGACATTTCACCTCATTAAGAACTCTCCTTTAATAGATGGTTTCAACTTTATTAATATTGTAATTGAATTTTCTTTCTGAATATATTTTGCTTTTTGATCAATTAGCTTATACTTTGAGGTTTACAGTGTTGCTGTTTAAATTAACCTACCAAGCAGAGCACAATAGCATTGTGGTTTGTAAAAGGGACTAACAGAGAAGGCAATACTGGATACTGGCATTTTAAAACACCCATCCATCCATCCATCCATTCATCCAAACAAAGAGCTAATCTAAGCCCTGTGTTTATGCAGGCAGTTCAGTACCAGGCCTGCTTTGCCTAACTTGCCTCATTAATCCTCACAGCCCTTCTGTGTACTGGGGAGTTCTTACTGTTGACCCCACTTTAAAACTGCAGACTGTAAAGCACAAAAAAGACAGCAGTCACCACCGCCAGCACTAGTGATTGCTTCCCCTGGCCAGTAGCGGGCCACATTGCACCCCTTCCTGCTCTCCCTAGGCACCTCCTCTCCAGTCATTTGAATTGGCTTTGGATCGTTTGCTGCAGTTTGTTCTAATAGAACAGGCACAATGGTGTAAGAATTTTAAAGTTTAAGCACCGAAGCCATTGTGTAATTGTATAGTGTCAGTGTGGCCAGCGGTCCTGCATTGATGCGATCTCCCTGTGTAATTGCCCATGCAAATTTGAGCAATGCATAACGGACACTGGAACCCAGTATTTGGCTGCAGTCTCTTACCTCCAGAAAAACTTCAATAATTCAAAGAACCTTTTGTTATATTCAAAGTGCCGTTCCAGTGTCCCTCTTATGGAGGCAAACATCACAAATCAAGACAGAGTTAATGATCAGAATTTCAATTGTAGGTATTTGGAGACATGCTTCTTTCTTTTAGGCTTCTCAAAAGAAATAAAGATTATTCCAGAGCTTTCATCAAACATTAAGCATTTTATTAAAAACAAAGATATTTAGGTCTCTTAAAGCAGACTGTTTCAAAATCATGGCTTAGTTGCTTGTGAAATGGCCAAGTGGTCTAAAATGTAGTATTCTTACAATGAAACATTAGCCTGGGAAATACACACAAAGGAAACAGCTTCAAATAACTCAACTGAAGACATATTTCCCTTATTTTGTGCAAAACAATAATAATTAGGAAGCAAGTCAGTAGGGGATCCTTTTTAGATGACTGTACATCAAAATACAATGGTAAAAGCAATATTCTCCTCCAAGGGAATGAAGCTCAACAAAACCTAGCTTCCTATTTCCATACTATATGTTTGTTTTTTATTTATCTAAAAACAATTTCATCTAAATCTAAAGCAAAAGAGAAATTAAGATTTTTAACACACAGGTACACAGAAAATGAGCACAAAGATAAATTATGGTCTTAAAGAACATACTTTTCATAACAAAAACTTCATTTACTTAATAAACACATTTCTGTATCAGTGTGTACATTTGGTGACACTGATGTAGATCTGCTGCACAGATAAATGATTTATCTTTAGCACTGCTGAGAGATACTGCAAATATGCAAAGATATTCAAAATTAAAGTGCATGCACAACTTGAAATGACTAGCTGAGGGAAACATAGTGATATGGACATCATTGGACATTGCTGAATCTAAATGCTCATCATGAAATTTTCCAGATTCACCTCATTTTACTTCTGCCATCCATGTGTTTTATTCTGCTATTGTTCACCTAGGAAACTCACTACATTTTGGCTTTGTAGCTAGATTTAACCTTTAGATTCCTGGTACATTTGAATTTTGTCTTTACAGCACATGGCACAATAACAATTTCAGAGACTGTTATCCTGAGGCGAATAATGAAACCTCACTACATCGCCAGAGTTTTTAGGGTCCCAAATTAGGTTTGGCTCCACTGCTTTAATGAATTCTTTTTGTCTTTTTTTCCCCAAGCCAAAATATTTTTCTTTATATTTAAATCTTTCCTATATAAGTTTAGATTTCTGTCTCACTTGAAGGCAATTATTTCATACTGTCATTGGGGACGATACTGGTTTTTTTTTTTTTTGTCTATCTGCAATTTATAAAAGTTATCAGGAAAATGGATTTTATTTTTTCATTTTGCCTTTTTAGACAGATTTTAAAATAATTGTACAGCAGGGTAAATTGAGCAGATGGTTTAATGACCTAAGGTAAATTAATAAAGTATGATAAGATTTAATACACAGAAAAAGTAATCAAATTCCAGAAGAATTAATATATTGACATTTCTGTAATATAAAATGTGTAAAGATCACTTTCAGTCCAATATGTTTGCAAATATAAAATACCTGGAAGTACATAACCATCTCAGATTTCAGAAACAGAAAATGCACGTGCAGTACTAACTTTTTTGACACACTTTATAAATTTACTTCTCAGTCAATGACTACCACCATTTATGGGATACCTGGGAATGAAATAATTTAAAACTGCTCTTTGTGAAATAAAAGAATATGTATTTTAAAATGTATTAATGACCATATGATACATTTTAAAAATATATACTGTTTTTATGTGTACCACACACATGTAATTCTTTATGACCTCTTTAGGTTTGGTGTTTTTTTTATTTGAAAAGAAAAAAATAAAATGATCCAGAAAAAATTTAAAAAGCAACACACAGTTTCCTCCTTTGGTGTGGAAATGGAATAAAAGTTAGTGCTTTTATTTAATAGGTGGAAAATCTGAGACCTGGAGAGTCCCAAGATTACAGGTCCAGCCAGTGTCCAGGTAGGATGGAGTCTCAGTCTAGCCTATGCTGGACGGCATCCTTCCCAGAATGCCAAGCTGTTCTTACCTGCTGTGTTGTAGACTGAACATGTGTTATCTGCAATATAGACTAATATGAATAAATGTCATGTCTGAAAAAATATACATCGCATAGTAAAAGCAAGATGATGTCATTTTAGCTATTAATGTCAAGAGGAAGCATACCTGAGGAAGCATACTTAATTTGAGGTTTTACCAGAAGGCTCATGTTTCAGGCTGGGGATTTAGCTCAGTGGCATAAGCACCTGCCTTGCAAGCATGCAGTTGTGAGTTTGATCCCCGTACCAAAAAAAAAAAAAAAAGGCTCACATTTCCAATGCCTTCCTTTGATAGAAAATAAATGCCATTAATAAGGGCTGGGGAATTTTCTTTATTTTGGAAAAGCAAAATATATGGCAAACCATACACACCTCACATTCTTGGAAATTATAAATTGTTTTATAAAGGAGTTTAAAATACCTGAAACTTTCAGGACTTCAACCTCCAACCCCTCGGGGGCTATTGGCACCAGGAAAGCTGCTACCCTCACTTCCTCTGCTTCATGGTCTTGGAGGCACAGACCATGGCATTAGTCAGCAGTTTCTGAATCTTGACCCACAATAGGAAATGATATCTGGAGACAGGAAAAATAGATGGAGGCAATTACAAACAGCTACTTGATTGATGGTTGACATTGTCAGGGCTCTACTGTATGGCAGATTGTAATGTTGCTGAACTCCCCTTGCTACCAGTGGATGTTGCTATTGGCAACCGTGCAGTGAAGCCAATAAAAAGGCAAGAAAATGAGAGGAAAACTCAACCTTAGTGGAAGCCTTAGGGTTTGTGCTATAAATTATGTTCCCCTTAGCAATATGCAGCATCAATGTTCAGCATAGCTACTGTGCTTGTAGCTGGCTGCGGTTTCTCACAGACCCTGGGTCTAGTTTTGTCATAAAGCACGTGCTTTAAAATGTTGCTGTAGACGGACTGGCATCCATTTGTCTTGGCTATTTATTTATTTAGTGTTGGGGAGGATAACAGATGTAGGCTCATCTCTGCCTCAACATGGTCTAATTGTCAATTCCCTTTCGTGACATAAACATGATGTGGCACAATACCAGAAACACCTGCAGTGCTTCTCAGCTGCAGACGCGTGATGATCTCGCAGACCAGTCTACTCCTAACTCCACCCACCCTTTGTTCCTCACCTGAAGGAAGAGCCAACCCTGCAGAAGCTATTTTCCTTTATAGTGGAGTGATTCAGAAAACTGGTTTAATAAAATCCATAAATCTGAACAACCTCCTCTTACCTGCTCTGCAGAAGCAATTTTTCCTGCACACATTTTCTCCTCTAGTTTCTCCAGTCTTCGCTGCAGAGACAGCTGTAAAGGGTGGCTAGAAACATTTTTTAGGGCTCCCATTCCTTCCTTCTCTTTTTTTGTCAGACCCCTCCCTGCTCAATTGTCTTTTTCTTAAGCAACTGAAGACAGGATTCTATATCCTCATTTATTTTTTTTTGGTTGGCCATTTTTCTTTGTTTGGATTGACTTCTGCCTGTCCTTTGGCAACTGTCTTTCCTTTATTGCTTCTTCCTCTTTTCCTTCTCTTCTTCCTCCTCTGCCTTCTTTTTTCCATTATTCCCTTTCTTTACCTGGTTTGTAATTTTTGCTTTCCTTTCTCTTGCCATAGCTAAACTTACTTCTTCTCTGTGATTACCTGTATCCCCTCACTCTTGTACTTCAGTTTTACTCATTCCTTCTTCAAACATTTCCTAGGTGACTCCTGTGTGCCAGGAAGTAATATCCTCATGGAACTTGGCTCCTATTTCTTTTAAGATTTAATTAGTAACATTAATAACTAATACTTATCAGTGAAAATAAGCACAAAAATGTTTTGCAAATTTTAGATTTTTCAGAGCTGGAATGAATCTCAGGTTCCACTTAGTTGAGATATTTTCAAAGTCCTCAGAGATGAAGGGTGGTAGGGACCCTAGACCTACAAATTCTGCTTCAAGCAGAGGGCTTCTGGTTTTAGATGTCTAATATCATGAAGATTCCTTGAAATATTTAATTTAAGAAAGAGTTCTAAAATTAAGACATGTTTGAAAATCATTGTAATCTTATTTGACAAAAAAGGAAACAAACACAGAAAATTTTAATGGCTTGTCCCCAATCATCCTATCAGTAGTGACATAGGATAAAATCTAACTTCTAACCTAGTATTCTTTGGACACACCCAATCTTCCATCTCTCAGGTAAAGTGAGAGGAATTCTAGTCATTGCATCTTTTAATAGAGTGTATTCTTATTTATTATAAGCCTGACTTCCTATAAATATGCTTTCTGCGCAGACCATTATTTCTCAACCTCTCAAATATTCTTTTTTATACTTAGTGTGAAATTGAAGATTCCAGTATTTGGCTTTAAACTGGTTAGTAGTAGTAAATTTTATACCAGAACTCATCACTGGAAGAACTCAAGCTCATCAGTGTTCACTTTCCAGTGCTCTGTGTGTGTTCTGTGAAATACTTCTCATTGTTGAAAATAGTTCCTAGAAGTTGTTAGGTCACTTGGGATAAATCTGGCTACAGATTTCCTTTCATCTTTGTGTTAGTTAAGGTCTGTTAATCCACTTCTCCTGGGAGAAGGCTCAGTCCAAAAAGAAGGCTGAATTTTAAAACTCTGAAAAACAGGACAATGGTCTCACTCTAGAGTTACAAATCTTATATAAACACCAATCATACAAACACATCTGCACACTGCTACTATAGACTTTGGTGGGGGAGAATAGGATTGATTGGTATCTATAAAGATAGTATAGCTTTTATGTTTTCGGTAGGGAATCCTAAAGGCTCTGATCCAACGTCAAGAAGCTATAGGAGGGGCACTCAGCTCTGACGCCCCTACCACCTCATGGTAGTTGTCGGTTCTCTTTCTTTTCCATCCTTTTTCCCCCCAAATGAACCATCTTCTTTATCTTTAAAGAAGAAGAAGAAGAAGAAGAAGAAGAAGAAGAAGAAGAAGAAGAAGAAGAAGAAGCAGCAGCAGCTGCTATAGGACTAAAAATAAAATACCTCTATGGAATACAAAGTTGGATTCCTGGGATAATCTGGCACAAAAGAGCACTCCAGGAAAGGCTACAGAATCAGGCAGTGCTTGGCTTGTAACAAATTGAAAAGCATATACAAAATGAAACTGCAAGAAGGATGCTTTCACTGTTCCCTGTTCCCTCAACTCAGACTGGGAAGACCTGACTGTCCCTAGGTCTGTGGATCCAAACCAGTCCTCTACCCCCAAAAGCCTTTGTCTCAGCCCATGTGCTATCAGCAAGTCAGTTAAGGGTCCCAGTTCCCTGCTCTCTCTTCCCCTTTGTCCTTCTGTCCCGCTTCCAGCTGCTGACTACTGCATGCTGAAAACCTAGGCATGCTTCCCAGTGTATCCACATCCCTGAGACTTTAGGTCTGAGCTGTGAGAACAAAAGGATGACATGGTTGGGTTGAAGCTGGCCCTTCAGGATGCAGTCTCTCTGCAGCAGCTCTGAGAAGACAGAGGCTTAGTTTCTATCCTCTTCAGCCACCATGAGGCTGGGAGTGGCTGGGGAGGCAGCTGAGACTAGCAGTTTTTTTTGGTGCAACTCTTCCCACTTGCTTCGGTTTGCAGCCACTGAATCTATCATAGGCTTCAGTTTCGGATTGACCTTCACCAATGCCTAGAACAAAACAAAAGGCAGGTAGGGAGAGAGAACTCGAGTCATTGATACATAAGATTTCCACCTTTTGCTTTTTAGGAGAATGAGAATGGCTGTAAGAAATGAAAATTATTTTGGTAAAGTTGAGCTAGTCATAAGAAGTAAATGTGTGTTTAATACCATTGTGTTGTATTAATAGAATGTATGCAGAGAAGGCAAAAATAATGCAGGGTGGCTGTGTGTAACTCCAGGGGGAGCCAGCCTCCTTGACTTGCAGCCTATTTTATAATCACATCAAGAAAGACAGAAGACAAAATATTCAGCTCACACTTGTCTATTAATGCTTGTGTCTTCACCCATCAGAGAACACTCAGGTCTCAATACGATGTGCCCTGAACTTCAATTTTTACATAAACAAATGTACAATTGCTCCACTACTGGTGCCCCTGGGTGGTGGTCCCTGAAGAAGGAAGGACCAGGTTAAAGGGGTGCGAGGTAACAGGAGAGGCTCCTTCTTAAGCTAAAAGATCTGGGAGCTGGGCTTAATATACAAGTCAATATAGAAACATAGATGGAAACAGATGTGACAGGAAGGGAAAGGAGTGTGAAAGAGACTGAGAGCCGCAAGTGAAGTGAGGAAGAGGGCAACATGGGGGTGTCCAGGGGCAGGCAGAGCACTGAGCATGGGCTCAGCCTCAGTGTCCTCATTTGCACCAGGCCTTTCTGTTTTATTTTGTATGCAACTTTGTGTTATTTTAAAAAACAAGACTCTGTCTAGTCATGGATGGTTTAGGGAAATTTCATAATTCTTTGCTTCACTAATTTTTTTAAGGTAGAAAGTGAATCTAAAAGCTCATAGAATTCTTTTTCTTTCTTTTAAATCTTTTATTTTTCATTATGAATGGCTTCAAATATATTCAGCCAGTAAAATATTAGCAAAACTATTTACTAAGCACCTAAATATGTATGAGGAATAAATATAAGTAAACCCACCCATGTTAAAATATATACAAAAAAGGGCTTGAGAGTCTTTATTTCTTGGATAGTCCAATACAAAAAAGAAATAAGATTGGAATGACAATCCTTTAACATGATCACTATTGTTTGAAGACATGCATATTTTTTAAAAGTTATTTTAGCTGGGGATTTAGCTCAGTGGCATAAGCGCCTGCCTGGCAAGCGCGAGGTCATGAGTTTGATCCCGGTACAAAACAAAACAAACAAAAAAAGATAAGAAGTTATTTTATATATTTCTTAAATAAGGCACTAATTTTAGAAAATACAGAAACAATAGGTTTAAAGGAAGTAGGAAAGGATGGTGGAATGTACCTGTCTCTGAGCACTGCTGCAAACCACTTGTTAGCAAACCTGATTTATACCCTCAGGTATCCTCCGCTCCAGGGAGTTACAGGAATACCGGTAGAATGTAACTAGAAGCAAGTTAAGGGCCTGGGGTGGAGTTTAGGTCCAGAAATAGTCAGGTACCTTAATGAAGAGTGAGCTCTCTACCCTAGCCGAGGTGGCACCTGTCTACATCAGTGTCTTGGAATTGGAGGATATTCTCCGTTTTTGTCACTGTCTCTCACAGCGATGTTTACTATGCTGTGCACAAACATCTAATTTTAAATCAGATGTATCAGTTATTTTATATGATAACAAAACAAGACAATGTAATAACTCAGGCAGTGATCAAAAAATCCTGTTTATTTTCACTATAAAAATGCAGACGCCCAATTCCTCCTCAAAGCAGTGTTTTTAACTAGATAATAGTGTGAAGTAGCAACTGCCGTGGTTTTATTTAGCGTGGCTTGGCACAAGCTCCTCTTTACTCTGATCAAGCCTTTTAATTAAACTGACTACTATAATTCCTATGGAAATTAGTGTTTATGTTATTTTCCTGCTATAAAAGCATTTCTCTAGAACTTATTATTTTTTTTTTTTAATCCTTGGAGCACAAATTGGAATTTTTTTCTGCTTGAAATGTAATTAAAAACTCATTTGATTACAATATTTCTGGCTCTGTTTTACTTATTAAATTCCTGTAATCAGTTTTCTTTTATGAAGCTGCTGGGAAATGATCTCAAAAGCAACACATTTTTCTCTTCTTTGGCAGGTTCCCGAGCATTTACTAAATTACATTCATAGCACCTGCTCATGATTCGAATGACTCCACCAGTTTATTCCTAACATCATTTAAGTCTATTTGGCTTAGCCCCAAGCAGCTTTCTTTCCTTTATCCTTGTTCTTTGTTCTCCCTCTTGTTTCTTTTGTGTTGACTAAAATAATGGGGAGGGGGTGGCAAATATCTTTCTCCAAGTTCCTTCCTTCTCTTTGCATCTTGTTCTTCTGAAACAGAATTGCCAAACTAGAATGCCATTTTTTTTTTCTGGCCATGTACTGGTTCTAGGCAAAGGTAGCAAAAATCCTATCTTGAGGAGTTATTCTTACACTATATATTTGTTATGTAAATAAAGTTAGCTGAGAGAATCTGGGACTCTTAAAAAGCAAAGAGTTTTCCATAAACCTGAATTCCAAGGTTTAGGGTGATTTCACACAGTGCCATCTGCAAGAGAATGGCTCTAGTATATACAAAGATTGGCCATTCCTAGCAACTTGTCATCAGAGACTGACACCTGATGGGTTCTGTAAGAATGCTACTACTGTCTAGTTTGAATTGCACTTTACTTGATAGAGAAGAAAGCAGGAACAGCATCCATCTGATCAGTCTCCACATGGACACAGAGGGGATGAAATGATTAGTATTATATAGCCACAGGAAACCTAACTCTCCTTTATAGCATCCCTGGGATGTGACCTGGTTAGACATATCCAGAGACACTCAATTGTACCACTTCTGAGGTGGGTGGGGGGACTCCTTTTCACTCTTTGTTCTGATCTGAGACTATTGCTCCTGTGCTGAGCTTTAATCCACATGTCTGTAACCTCTATCTAATGGTTTTAATCTCTGGGATGATCTCCCTTTAAACCAGAAACTTTTCGTTAGCCAAGCCACGCTAAATAAAACCACGGCAGTTGCTACTTCACACTATTATCTAGTTAAAAAGCACTGCAAGACCTATGATGCCTGTACTGTGCCAGGCATACACTACGGAGGATGTTGAGCTAAAAATGTAACTTAAGATGTATCACTTCTCCCATGGAGCAACCTTATTGCTATCATCAGAGCTCCAAGCCCTCTCTAGTCCCCTCCTCACCCATGATGGACAGGATCTGGGATACTTGCCCTACTAAGGAACACAACTTTGGGCATCTAGTCATCTGCATGGTTGAGACGCCCCAGGTTCTATTTGCACTCCATTTTTGAATTATTTTGTGCATAGCACATATAGTTTATTCTTTATTTCACTTATGTTTTGGCTAACACATTTACATAGATTAAAAGATACAAAAGGTGCAATGTAAAATCACCCTTCTTTATTTGCCTGAACCAAGAGGCAATAAATGTTATTTGTTTTTTGGTATATCCTTCAAGAACCTTTCCATCCTTATGTAAGTAAAAAAATGAGATTTTCTTCGTTTCTTATAGCTACCTTGTATTTCAATGTGGTCATAACTTTTTAAAAATTTTATTTAAAGAGGAAAAAAAGCAAAACAGAAAAAAGGGTAGAAATAATACAGAATTTAAAAAAATAAAAAGTAATAAATCACTAGTTGATAAATTATATATTGTCCTCTTAGAAATAGTTGTTCAAGTTACAAAATTAAAGCATACAAAGTGGACATTCAAACAGTGAGGCTGCAAACAGTTCTGTTCAATGATCCAACAAAAACTTAGTAATATGGTTAGCAATCCTACACACTTAAACATAAATGCAGTTATATCCCTTAGAGCAGTTTCTTTTCCTCCTTTTGCTTTTTAAAGTTCATTATCTGCAGCGCCCTTTTCTGTCCATGCCGCGTCCTAGTCCATCCACGCCTTGTGACAATCGCTTCTCCAGGAAAAGGACACCGCATGTGGGAATTGGGCGCGGGGATCTTGGAATGTTTTGTACTGATAATTGTAATTTGTGTAGTTCACATGTGTATGTTTTTATGTAATGCTCAATATGGAGTCAAGGGTGGAGACTCCAGGGG
>PVLA01019037.1:0-13135 GCA_004027455.1 Hydrochoerus hydrochaeris
AAAAAAAATTCAAATTCATCCAACAAGGAATGAAAAGGGTAAAATCATTACAGGTCTTGTAGAAATTCAGAAGATCTTCAAGAATTATTTCAAAACTCTTTACTTTCAGAGGATGAAAATCACAGAAGAAATGAACATATTCCTAGAAGCATGAGTAGTCAAAGCTGAATCAAGAAGAAATAAAAATTTTCAATACTATAAATCAATAATAAATATCAATGAATGAAATTGGAAATGTAACAGAAAAAAAACTTATCAATAAAAAAGGCCCAGATACTGATGGATCTACTGCTGAGTTCCACAAGAAATTTAGAGAAGATTTAATGTCAATATTGTTCACACACTTTAATGAAATTGAAAGGGAAGCAATGCTCCTTAACTCATTCCTGGAGGCAAGTATTATTCTGATACAAAAACCAGGGAAAGACCCAACCAAGAAAGAGAACTACAGACCAGTCTTCCCAGTGAACAGAGACACAAACATCATCAATAAAATACCGGCAAAGAGAATGTAATAAATCATCAAGAACATTATGCAACATAAATAAGTGGGGTTTATGACAGGAGTGCAGGGATGGTTCAACATATGCAAATCAATAAACAATACACCACATCAACAGAGCCAGAAATAAAAATCAAATGACCATCTCAATAGATGCAGAAAATGTTTTTGATGAAGTCCAACACTCTTGCATAATGAAATCCCTACAGAAAATTGGAATAGATAGGATTTACCTCATCTAATGAATTCCATCTATGACAAACCAACAACCAAAACAATAGTAAATTGAAAGCATTTACTTTAAGTCAAGAACAAGACAAGGATGTTCACTATCTCCTTTCCTAGTCAATGTTATTCTGGAAACATTATCCAGAGCAATTAGACAAGAGATAGAAATAAAAGGAATAAGGGGGTCTGGAATATAGCTCAGTGGCACAATGCCTGCTTGGCAAGTGTGAGGTCTTGAGTTCAATTCTTGCTACCAAAAAAAAGAAAAGGAATAAGGGTAAGATGGGAACAAGTTAAATTGTTATTATTCACTGTTGACATAGTACTCTACATAGAAGACACCAAAAACTCCACCAAAAGAGTTCTAGAATTAACAAACAAATTAAGTAGCATAACTAGATACAAAGTCAACACTCAAAATCAATAGCATTCTTGTACGCAAGCAACAAACTCATTGACAGAGAGATCAGGGAAACCATACCTTTCACAATAGCACCCCCCCAAAAATGAAATATTTATAATCAATCTAACAAAGGAAATAAAATATAATAAGACATATTATGGTAGCTATTTTTTATCTACTAGTGGCCTGATTTGAAGTCTTTTATTGCATTCACTGTTTTGGCTTTATTGTTTCTATTCTGCTTTTATCTGTTCAATTTTTACTATGTCTGAAAATATCTGCAGCTATTTTGAATTTTTTTTATTTAAAGAGGAAAAAACAGGAAAAAGGTAGAAAAATTACAGAATTTCAAGAAAAGAAGATAAACAGTAAGAAATCACTAGTTGATACATTACATATTGTTCTTTTAGAAGAAGGTATTCAAGTTACAGGATTAAAGCACACAAAGTGGACACTAAAGCAGTGAGAGTGCAAACAGATCTGATCAAGAATCCAACAAGAACCTAGAAATATGGTCATCAATCCCACACATCTAAACATACATGCAGCTATATCTTTTATAGCACTTCCTATTTCCTCTATTTTATAATAGCAATTATACATTTTTAAAATTTTATTGAAACAGAAAAAAGAGTAGCAACAATAAAGAATTCTAAAAGAAAAAAAGAAAAAGGAAAATGAGAAAAATCCCCACTAAGAAATCAGTAATTTATGAATTACATACTGTCATCCTGGATGTAGTTGTTCAAGTTACAAAGTTAAAGGGTACATAGTAAATATTCAATCAGTCAGACTACAAACAGTTCTGCTCAAAGGTCCAACAAAAATTCAGCAATATGGTCATCTATTTTACACACTCAAACATACATGCAGTTATATCTCTTAGAGCACTTTCTTTTCCTTTCTTTTTTACAATAGCAATTACACATTTTGGTTTTATTACACTTGTAGTTCTTATTTACTTTTTACACTACAGACATAATATGATATTTATAAATATGATTCTAATTTATTTCATTAATAAGGATAGTCTCAAGTTGTCTCCATTTACCTATGAAGGCCTCAAGATCATCCTTTTTCTATAGCTGAGTAATATTCCATTGTATAAAAATGCCACATATTTTTCATTCACTCTGTAGTTGATGGGCATCTTTGTTGTTTCCAGTATTTAGCTATCACAAATTGTGCCACTATGAACACGTGTGCACATATATCATTGTGATATTAACTTTTCAATTATTTGGGGAAAATAACCAGGAGGGGAATAGCTGGATTGAATGGGGCTTCCCATCCTAGTCTTCTGAGAATTCTCCATATGGATTTCCATAGTGGTTGCACCAGTCTACATTCCCAAAAACAGTGGAGCAGTGTTCCTTTTTCCCCGCAGCCTCGCCAACATTTGTTATCAGTTGATTTCTTGATGGCAGCTATTCTTTCCAGAGCAAGGTGAAATATCAAAGCTGTTTTAATTTGCATTTCTTGAATGACCAGTGGTGGTGAACATTTCTTCATGTAATTATCCCATTTGTATATGTTTCTCTGAGAACCGTGTGTTCACCTCAGATGCCCATTTTTGGAGAGGATCTTTGAACTTGGGGGGCTTGATATTTTTCAATTCCTTATATATTATGGACACAAATCCTTTATCTGAGGGGTTGCTGGTTAAAATTTTTTCCCACTCTGTTGGTTTTCTTTTCACTCTGTTAGTGATTTCCTTTGAAGTGTGGAAACTTTTCAATAATGTGAGATCCCATTTGTTGTTTCTTTGAAGTGTTTCCCATGCAGTTTATGTTTTGTTCATGAATTCTCTGCCTACCCCTATGTCTCCAAGACTTCTACCTACCTTGTCTTCCAGTAGATTTAGTGTTTCTGTTTTAATATTAAGGTCTTTGATCCATTTAAACTTTAGTTTTGTGCAATGTGATATGCATGGATCTAGTTTCAATTTTCTGCATTTAGAGAGCCAATTTTTCCAACACCATTTATTAAAGAGACTATCCTTCTTCCAGTGGATGTATTTGGCTCCTTTGTCAAATATCAGGTGGCTGAGTGTCTTTATAGTTGTGCTTGCATCTTCTAATCTGTTCCATTGATCCTCAGGTCTATTTCTTTGCTGGTACCATGCTGATACTATCACTGTGGCTTTGTAATATAGATTCAAGTCAGGAATTGAGATGCGTTGTGCCTTTCCTTTGTTTCCCAGGATTGCCTTTGTTGTTCAAGGCTTCTTCTGTTTCCAAATGAATTTTAGGAGTGCTTTCTCTAGATCTGTGAGGTATGTCAATAGTATTTTGATTGGGATTGCATTAAATCTGTATAATAGTTTTGGGAGTATGACCATTTTCACAATGTTGTTCCTTCCTTGCCAAGAGCAAGGAATATCCTTCCATTGTGTAATATTCTCTTAAATCTCCTTTTTCAGTGTAGTATAATTTTCAGCATATAGGTCTTTTGCATTTTTAGTTAGGTTGATTCCTATGTATTTCATTTTTTTAGATGTTATTTTAAATTGTGATATTTCCATAATTTCTCTCTTGGTGAGTTTGTTTGTGTACAGGAATCCTATTGACTTTTGAGTGTTGACTTTGTATCCAGCTACACTGCTGAACTTATTTATTACCTCTAACAGTCTTTCTGGGTCTTCTATATAGTGTATCATGTCATCTGCAAATAGTGATAATTTAACTTCTTCCTTTCCTGTCTTTATTCCTTCTATTTCTCTCTCTTGTCTGGCTGCCCTGGCTAGTGTTTCCAGAACTGCATTGAACAGAGTGGTGACAGTGGACATCCTTGTCTTGTTCCTGATTTTAAAGTGAAAGCTTTCAGTTTTTGTCCATTTAGTATAATGTTGGCTGTTGGTTTGTCATAGATGGCCTTTATAAGGTTGAGGTAGACGCCGTGTATTCCAAGTTTCTGAAGGGTTTTTATCATGAACATGTGTTGCACTTTGTTGAAAGCTTTTTCTGTGTCTATTGAGATGACCATGTGGTTTTTGTTTTGGCTCTGTTGATGTGGTGTATTACATTTATTGATTTGCATATGTTAAACCATTCCTGCATTCCTGGAATGAACCCCACTTGGTCATGATGTATAATCTTCTTGATGATTTGCTGCATTCTATTTGCCAGAATTTTGTTGAGAATCTTTGCATCAATGTTCATTAGTGAGATTGGCCTATAGTTCTCTCTGCAGCTATTTTGAAGACAACAAATGGCATTTTGTAGGAAACCAACTATTATTGATTTTGTAAGGTTATGAAGTTCTGTATCACTTATGCTGGTTTATTTTTTATTGATTTTCTGCTGTTTTGTTTTCCTTGGTTTTATCATTTTTCAAATAAAATAAAATAAAGGAGAAAAGAAGGAAGGGAAATGAATATATATAATGAATATACATATTTTTTATTGTGGATTTTGGATCTCATTTAATCTTCCAGTTCCTTACAACGAGGAGACGATATGATATTTACATATGTGAGTCTGACTTATTTCACTTAACAGTGTGGTCTCAAATCACATCCATTTACCTATAAAAGCTTCAATTTAATCCTTCTTTATAGCTGAGCAAGAAACTGCTCAAAGAGGAACAATAACTGGATAGGTGAAAGCAACGAAAAAGGAAAGGAAAAGGAAAAATATATAGATCTGTGTGTGTGTGTGTGTGTATGGATATTTGTGTATATAGCTATAGAGATACGTGCCATTGTTTGACTTTGCTGTTTATTATTAGTAAAGACTTCAGGCTCCATTCATGAAAGAAAGAAAGAAAGAAAGAAAGAAAGAAAGAAAGAAAGAAGAAAAAATGCACAAGATAATATAATTATACAATTAATTTGTTTTTGTTCATTGAAAGGAACAGTTTGTCCTTATACTGTTTGATCAATTTTGCATGATTATATCTTTTAATCTGAGCAACTACTTTGAAGATAACAATACACAATATATTAACCACTGTTAATTTCCTATTACCTGGCTTGAAATTCTGTATCATAATTTCCATTTTTTTCTCTTTAAAATAAAATAAAAGATTAGAAAGAAAAGAAACGTGGCGAGAAATCCAAATTAGGTCATAAAATTATATCATCAATTTACCCCAACATTTTGTGATGATTTTCTTTGAAACATAACTATCCAGATGTCCACACGGGAAGCAATGAGGTGTTACCCAACTACCTCTTGACAATAATGGTAAATAAACTAAAAAGGAAAATTAAAACGCAAAAAGCAGAAGCAGACCCTCCTGAAACTTGCTGGGGAGGAGTTTGCCGGCACACTCCTAGCAAAAGCTCCTCGCGGTCCTGCTCTTGCTGCCCCGCCCTGCGGGCTCCTCCCAGCCTCCTGCGCTGCTGGTCACACATTTCCTTCCCTTCTGCACCAGCGACTTTCCTTCCCTTCATCTGTTTCCTTTGTATTTTCCCTAAATTTAAAACAGATTATTTTTCAATCATTCATGCAATATAGAAACGACCTTACCCTTCTGCTATGTGCCCACCATCCAAATAAACACGCTAACTCTTTCCCACTATTTTTTTCTATTGAACAAGAAATAAGACCACAGATCAAAACTGATAGAGCTTTGGAAAGCTAAAAAAGACAAGCGGGGAGGAGGGGTTCGGGGCTGTTCCTCAGCGCTGGTGAACCCAACCTGCCCTTCCTCACACTTCTCTCCACCCGAGCCCCCTTTTGAGGGCACCCTTGACCTCTTTGTTGCGAAGACTGTAGATGAAAGGGTCAAGGTCGGTGTGACCACGGCGTAGATCACACTGGCTAGTCAGTCATAGCGCGCAGAGTAGGCAGCGGAAGGTCGGAAGTAGACGGACAGCACAGAGCCAAAGAAAAGCGACACCACCGCCAGGTGCGAGCTGCAGGTGGAGAAGGCGCGGCGCCGGCCCCGCGCGGACCGCACTCCCAGCACGGCGACCAGGAAGCGCGCGTAGGACAGGGACACGAGGAAGAGCGGGGTCAGCACCACCGCGAGGCCCTCCGAGAAGATGGCAGTCTCCGCGGCAAAAGTGTCCGAGGTCCCCATGCTCAGCATCATTGTGGTGGCGCAGGGGGCCGGAGCTCGGGTAGGAGAGCGCAGAGATGAGCCCCGTGTGCAGCAGTGAGTGCAGGTGCCCCGCGGCCCAGGACGCCGCCACCAGCGCGGCGCAGCGCCCGGGGGTCAGGAGCGCGCCATAGCGCAGGGGGCAGCACACGGCCACCGCGAGGTCCTGGGACATGGCTGCTAGCAGGTAGCTCTCAGTGATGCCCAGCGCCAGGAAGAAGTACAACTGGGCAAAGCATGCCTGGAAGGACACGGCCTGGCCAGGGCGCAGCAGGCTGACCAGCAGCGGGGGACTGTGACCGTGGCAAAGCAGACGTCCACAAGGCTCAGGTGACCCAAGAAGTAGTACACGGGGACACACAGAGCCCCGTCGGACCTCACCAGCACCACCATGCTCAGGTTGCCCAGGGCGTTGAGCAGGTAGATGCCAAGGAAGAGCAGGAACAACAGCGGGTGGTCGTCTGTGCCATCCATCAGGCCGACGAGCAGGAACTGAGGGACCCCTGAGAGGTTGGCCAGGGCCATGGGGAGCCTGGGTGGCTGGGAACGCTGGGGCCGAGAGGCAGCGGAAAGTTCTGGACCTCCAGGAAGGCCTCCCCGTAGTCAAGTTCCGTATATAATTTTATACATAAGAAAGCTGCTCAACACACACGGTATGTTTAAATTGAAGAATTTACTACAGTAAGATTGACATTAATTCCCCTCAAGATACTCCCGCTTTCTCTGAACACACTTATCCCATCATTCTTGCCACTTTTGGAGCAGTTCTGAGGGTCCTTTCATGAGATGTGACGAAAATAGCATGCACGCTGCAGCCCAGTGCGACCTAAAGGAAAGGCGGGTTCCTAAAAACATTACTGTGTGTCCTAAGCCACCGGATCTGGTGCTATGCGACTTCTGGTTCTTCCCCAGAGTCAAAATCACCGTCCATGGGAAGTAGTGGCTTAGAATCCACTCAGATCATTGAGGCAGTGGACAGCATAATTAAAGACACGCAAGAGGACTTCCAGGACTGTTTCAGAAAATGGCAAGAATATGTATGTTTGAAGGGAGGAGGGATATTGTGAGGGCAATTCATGGCAATATGTCTTTTATTGTAATAAATGCTCTTGAAAAATTATTCATATTTTTATCACACTAATATAATACAAAGTGTGTGGGTGTGTATTTCTGCTTGCTAAAATATATTGAAAACTTCATTGCTCATTCAATTCTAATTTATGAAGAAACTTGGGGTGTCATAAGGCAATGGGTAAGTCTGAAACTTGGAAATAGGTTAGACCTGATCTTGAGTCCTGGCTATGCTGCTAAACTGGCAAGACTTCCCTGAGTCTCAGTTTGTTCTTCTTTAATGAGGAAAATACTAGTAGCTAATTCTGGAACTGGTTATTAGGAGAAAATTACTTAACACAATACCTGGCACATAACAAGTGCTGAAAACTTCTATCTTTCCATCATTAGATTATCATCATCATCATCATCATCATCATCATCATCATCATCATCATCATCTTTATTTGCTTAGTCAAATCATTAGGGGCAGAGTTAGGACCATACCACCTGAAAACGAGCCTTAAGTCTTCACTAAGCTGACTGCATTTGCTATTCATTTTCACCTCACATACATACTATTTGAAGAACCCACAAATCTTTTTTGTGAAGGATCCCAGAGAGTGTTTTAGACTTGTGGGTCATCTGTTCTCTCTTGCAACTGTTAAGTTCAGCCATGTTAGTGCAAAAGCAGCCATCTACTGTAAGGGAATGAATGATCATGGCTGTGTCCCAATAAAACTTGTTTATAACACAGGTGGTGGCTGGATTTGGCCTGCGGGACAGTTTTCTGCCTCTTGTACTGGAGAGTGTGTGAGACAGAGAAATGATTGAGTACTAGATTCTGCCCTCAAACAGCTTGATCAGAAGCAGCTTGCAGACTGTTTAGTATGCTGTTAATTTTATAAATGAAGTGGAAATAAATTATTCTTTTGGAGAAGTTTGGGAAGAATCCTGGAAGAGTTAGGACTTGAATTGGGTCTTGGAGAATGAGTTCATCTAACAAACATGCTGTTTGGGGGATAAGAGGACATTCCAGAAAGTGAGAAGAGATTGTGGGCTTCTTAGAAGAGGGTGCATGGAGTGAAGAGGGTGAAATATCCTCATAGCACCTGGGTCAAGGCTCGTCCTTGCTCTGACCTCAGTTGGACATAAAACTAAATGTCTCAGTTAACTGACCTCAGTGATCCTAGAAACTATGTATTGTACTCATTTGTCTCTCATTGTTTCTGTTCCTTAAAACACCACATTCTTTTATCTCATTACTCCAAAGGGTGAAGAAGAATGTTCTACTATCAAGCTAACCTGTGCACCTTTTACAGGAAAAGGGTTAGGCTTTTGTGAGATCCCAGAGAAGAGACTAAGTCAGCAGAGCAGATCCTCACAGGAAGGAGTTGCATCTCACTGTCTTGTTCAGTGACCTGCACACAAAATTTATCCAAAACTGGTTTGTTGAGTGAAGTTTTTTGAAGAACAATGAGTAAAAACAGAGGTGTAGGGAGGATGAAGGGGAGAAGAGGCTGGGCAAAATCCTGTGACCCCTCCACGACCAGCCCCATATATATTCTATTCTCATCTTTTTGCTTCCTTATAATCATCAGGCATAACCTGTCCCAGGGAAATCGCCTGCTAGGCTCCTGAAAATCCCACTTCTTGCCCCATTATAGAATAGTAACATGGAAGAGCTAGTACTGTGGTCCTCCTCCAAACCACCTTTTCCTATAGTGCAGGATTCTCCTTTGAAGAGCCCTTGATGTTCATTTTCTAATCTCTCCTAAGGCATCAGTGTGATGCAGTACAAAGAGCACTGGCTCTAAAGTCAGAGATACCTGGACTGTGATCCTAACAGGCTATGTAAACATCAACCCACCTTATTTAGTCTCCACTTTCCTCATCTGGCTGGGCCTGGACTATGTGTAGTTCGATAGGGTAGTAGAATGGCTCAACCTTAAATTCCTACAATTTGTTGAGTGTTTGACCAGGGGCAGGCATTATACTGGGCTCTGCCACTACAGAGAAGAGTCAACCATTCACCTTGACATTCAAACATGCACGTTGAAATATGTGTTACACTAACTGTGTAAATAGAGCAAGAGAAATGTCCTCTGCCTACCTGATTTGCAGATTCCAAAGGAGAGGTGAGGTTCAAATAGATCTGGAAGAATGAGTGCGAGATCACCAGAAACCCAGAGACTTCGGAGGGGGAAGATCATTGCTTACAGAGAAAAAAGAGTTTGGAGAAAAGAGAGAGAATGTGATTAAAAAGATAGCTTTTTGGGGAGGGGTCAATAGAGCTGAAATTTTTCTTCTTCATCCCTAATGCTAAGGAGATTGGACTGAGATGGTGTGGAGAGAAAGATGGGATACAAGGAAAGAAAATAGCAGAGGAATGTTAGGTTCTCTCACCTGCAGAGAAGCATGCCAGACCTCAGCACTACCTGCAGAGTCTCTGGGCTGGTCTCCTTCTGGCTAGAGGGCTGCATTCTTGAAGGCAGGTGCACCGCCACCCATCCCACTTCAGAGAATCCTGTGTGCTTCATGTGACATGGGTCAATAGCTCAAGAGACAGGAAATCAGGTCTATTAGAGCCCTGGAAATTCCCAGGCCATGCATTTTCTACCAAGTTTCATGCCTGCCTAGCCTCTCCCCTGCCCAATGAAGATGGTATGGACCATTCAGCACCCAGAGATCTCCAACAAGGCTCCCAGAATTCTCCTTGTCTCATCTCCAACTGCTTCCATAGGCTTCCCTTCCCCAACCTCAGTCATGTTGGCCTTTGCACTGCCTCTTAAACATTTCTCACAATATTTTACCTTCCCTAAATATTTGTCCCTACCTGGAATGAATTTTCTTCCCTATCCCAGTTTCAACCCTAATTCTCCTGTGTGTGTGTGTGTGTGTGTGTGGACTTTGGTTGTGCACATGACTGCTTCTTTCCTTTATCTGTTTTAACTCTGATTTGGAACTCAGCCTTTCCTAAGATGACTTTTTATTGTGGTGCTCAGTCTG
This sequence comes from Hydrochoerus hydrochaeris, assembly GCA_004027455.1. Taxonomy (NCBI): domain Eukaryota; kingdom Metazoa; phylum Chordata; class Mammalia; order Rodentia; family Hydrochaeridae; genus Hydrochoerus; species Hydrochoerus hydrochaeris. The sequence continues at coordinate 10,239 of PVLA01019037.1, forward strand.
AGGTTGAGCAGTCTCAGGTCAAATATTTAGTTATTCCTTCCCATCTGAACTTTGGCCTGACAGAGGACTTTTTCCTAACTCTCCTACTAATCAGAGAAAGCCTGATCAAGCAGGTGGCACTTGAGTAGGGCCAACTTGAAAATATTCACTGGATAGACAAGAGTGGAAAAGTTTTAGGAAGGAGTAAAATTTTAAGAAAGTTCCTTAACCTAATGGGCTGTCTTTTTTCCTCTAAATGTTGGATAACTGTTCTCTCCATTTGTCAAATAGTAGGTAACTAACAAATGTCAACCCTCCCTCCAGTTCCTTCCTTACTACTTTAGAAGATGGGAAGATATATTGGCTCCCCTTGGAGCTCCTAAGACAGGACTTTGTGGTCTGGATACTGAACTCTTCCAGTTGTTACAAATCCCTTTCCTGGGGCCTAGGTGTGACAGGTGCTTCTCTGAAATGTGTAGGAAGGGTTTGTTAAGGGAGGCAAAATGAAGCATTGATTTACAAGATCTTGTGCCATGGCCTCCATCTCCCAGGCAGCATGCTACCCTAAACTCTATGTAGCAAACACTACATAGAGTCACCTATGTAGCAAACACTCAGATACAAGACACAGAAGTACACAGGGACACACTGTTGATTTATTCACCTTGCCTTTCTGCTGTCTTATATTTTAGATTCCCCTTCCACCTTCCCTCTGCACAAGTCTCCCATCTGGCAACTCACCTGTGAGCAGGATCTAACCCTTCCTTCCATGGCATGTACCCAGATGTTGGTCTGCTTGAAGTAGAGAGTTATGGCAGGGAAGCTCTGGAGGAGAAGATGCACTTCCTCTGCCAGAGGTGGGAGGAGTGACACAGCCTGCAATAGAGGATGCCCAATAATTAATTAATCAGGAAACTCCATGGAGAGCTTCAGTGACCTCTGAAACACCTGGCTCCATGAGGAGTCCTTTGCTCTCATCTAGCCCAGCTTTCTCTCTTCTGACCTGCTAGAGAGGCCAAGTAGGGGAAGGAGAATAAAAGTGTCTGGGAACCTGGAATTGGGATAGATGCTCATCAGCATGGCAGTCCACTGTCCTGGCCCTCTGCGCTCAGGGGAAAATACTCCTTTGCTTCCTCTCTGTGGCCAGATTGGAGATGCTGAAATCTCATCCCTGTCCGGCTTGTGTCCAAACAGAATTTCTGCTTCCTGTTCTGAAGAATGTCCTGGCTTCCTCACAGGCCTCAGCAAAGCAGCCCTCTTGATTCTGGAGGGTACATTTAATTTCAAGGCTAGTTTCTCCTGGAGACAGTATCCCTGCTCTTTCCTCATCCTCCACCTGACATGCTTTTTAATGCTTGTGGAACTGACAGTCACATGCCATGGAATAAACTTTGTAGGTCCATCTGACATTTACTCAGCACCCATGGAGTGTCCAGTCCTGATGATTTCCCAAGGGCATCAGATAATTTTTGAAAGGAATGAAATATTTAACTCCCAACTGCCTTACTGGCTTTGGACAAGTCAATCTTCCCCTCTGAGTCTCAGTTTCCTCATTCTTAAATTGAGAAGTGTAAACTAATGACATCTAATAACCTCCTCATTTTTGAAGATGTAAAATTCTGATGATGTGTCCTTGATAGTAAACATTCAGTTTGGGTGGAGAATACCTGGACACAGAGAATTACAGTGCTGAGCAGTCGGTGCCCCAGGGAATTGCTCTAAAAGCTCTGCCTGTGGCTTGGGTATACATGATCCAGTTCCTAAGAAAGTGGGATTTAAGCCCAGCAGTAGAATAGAAGAGTTTGGGCAAGTAGAGAGTGTCCTGGACCCACAGTCTATGCAGAGGAGGCACAAGACAATGCAGAAGTGGAAGTTGCTCATATAAGTCACTAGCAGAGATGCTCCCTGAATCTGCTCTCCTGAGATTCTGGCCTCATTCTCTCCTTAGCAGTTGTGAAATCTTGAAGAAGGTATCCATGTTTTAAATATGTCAGCATCTCACCTGTAAAAGAGAAAATAAAGAATGTTATACCGGAATGTTATGAAGAACATGGGGATTATGAAACATAATATAGCCCTTAAAACAGTGCCTACAGACACACACAGCAAGAACAACATATGTGGTAGCTTCTACTTTTAGTAACCTTCTGCTTTTACTGTGTACCGGCTATTAAAGTGTTTGTTTGCTCTTTTACTTCCTTGACACATTCTTTTGTTTGTTTGTTTGTGTGTTTGTTTGTTTTTTAAGAAGAAGCAACTTCAAATCTCTCTGTTGTGTAGATACACATGAAAGGAATATTGGTTAATAGCAAAGAGGCACTATCTTCATGTTAGTAGCTACTTCAAATAGATTTAGGGCTGATGACTAATGCCCTGTGAGTATCACTGTTACAGCGAGTGGTAATGTAGGGTTCTATCTAATGCATTCCTTTTGTCTTACAGTGCTATACTTTGTACTGCTGCACAAAGGAAACACAGTTACCAGAGAGTAATGGCAAAAGTTCAAAGAGACTTTTCTTTTAAATTAGTAATGCAGGGCTAGGAATTTAGCTCAGTGGCATAAGCACTTGCCTGGCAAGAACAAGGTTGTGAGTTCAATCCCCAGTATCAAAAAAAGCCCCAAAACCTTAATTAGTAATGCAATACACAATAGCATAATATTTACCATCTTAATCATATAAAGTATATAGCTCAATAGTATCAAGTATCATTTTGAATTGTTTTGCTTTTATATTTTGAAGAGAAAAAACAATAAAAACAAAATTTAAAAGCAAGATAATAGAAGAGTAACAATGGTTAATATATTATGCATTATTGAAGGAAGCTGGGAAGATTGCAGATGAATAATCAGCAAAATAAAGAGCCACTCTGAAACAGGTAAGATGCTGGAATAAAACATGCTGGAGAAGATTAAACAG
>PVLA01019038.1:0-13132 GCA_004027455.1 Hydrochoerus hydrochaeris
TCTCCCTGCCATCCTGATTTACTGTCTCTTCTTTCCTTCTGCTTTATAACGCCAAAATTGCAATAAATTATTGAGTGGGTATCGTTTATCTTGCCAGCCAGACTGTAAACTCCCTGGCAGCAGGAGTTGTGTCTGGCTCATTACTGTTCATTACTGTATCTACAGTGCCTACACAGCGGTTAGGGTGTAGTGTGTACTCAGTGTACATTTTGAAGGAATGTATATCTCACACATTAGGGAAATTATAGAATGGACACACTGTCTCCCCATCACCTTCTAGGATTACCCCCTAATCTCTTATTCTATCCATATGGTGGCTCCCCTTGGTAATTGGTCAAGGAATGGGTACCCAGCCCAGTAAGCCCCTGCCAGGGCTTTTGAAATTTGGGGTTCGAAAGATGGCCAGACTTCTTTCTTCACAGGAACACAAGAGGCAAAGCTCAGGAATTACTGCTATATTACTTCTCTTTGAATAAGAGAACTGCAGAAGATTGATATGGGAGAGGAGAGAGACACACAGAAAGAAATCATAGGTCCCCATGCAGAGAAGGGAGATGGCAACTGCCCTGTCAATGTCTGGACTTTGAGGTTTTACATCTACTCTTCGAGTATTCCTCTTTTGGGTTCCAAGAGATTCTCTTTTTATGGTCATAATAACTTCTTTTTATTTAAGCTCATGTGACTTGATTTTCTACTATTGGTGTGTCCTAGATAATTCTGTTAAATAAGTTTTCAAGTGTGATTCAAATGGAAGAAGAAAGAGGACCTCAGAGCTATTTGGTTCATCGATATTATGGCTTATATCTATATGTTGTAGGCAGGGCTTTTGGGGGTGACTGATCATGAACATGTAAAACTGGGTCATGGGTGTGTGATACCGGATTTGTCTACTGGGTGCAGACGATGGACTTCCTGAAGAAAGAAGACACAGCAAATAGGCTTGTAGCCTGGCTGGAATAAAAGGGTAGAGAAAGAAAGCTCACCGCTTCCTGCTTGTCACACTATGAATTGTTTTTCCTCTGCGTGGCCTGCGCCACACCGCCCTGCCTTGGAGCCAGCTGACAGAGCTAAAAGAAACCTTTGCTCCTTCAACTTGTGGGTGTCGGGGGTTTTGTCTCAGCGAGAAGGAGTAACTAAGACAATGGGCATCTATGAAACAGCTGAGAAACAGTTGAATTCAGAGTGAGCCAGGATCAAAGCCGAGCATACCAGAGCCCAGAGAAGGAAATACTCAAGGCTACTTGTTTGCAAGGCGGTTTTGAAGATCAAATGAGTTAAGAGGTAGAAATATACTTAAAAACTAAAATAGAAGGAATTTTACAACTAAACCCAAAGATTCATTCTGGGGGTGGGGCGAGACCACAGAAGACTCAAACCACAGGCAGACCAAGAACCTGATGGCCAACATTCTGTAACTGTCACCATCTCCTCTAACTCCCAGACCTCTTCTGCTTCCCCCAGAAAGAGCACTTGGTCCCACGCTGCCATAGCACCTGGCTCATCTACATTCTGTAGGTTCGTTCAAAGTCATTCCGCTTCTTGTTCCTTGTCTGCCCTGCTTGGAGACACTCAGACTGTGTGAAGGACACTGCCAGGCCACTGTAGGGTGACTCTAGCAACTGAATAATGCATGAAACCAGCAGTGCCCAAGTGGGGGGCTCCCTAAGTGGGAGGTGGGTTGAGAACAGGGTCTGGCCTCCATCTGTGGGGACCCGACTTTCCCATCCGTGGGATCTTTCAGATTGATGGGTCCGTCCATATGGATGAAGTATCTTAATGTGTTTCCTTCAGTGTTCCTGTGCTGGCTGGAAGGGCGTGCGGACCAACAAATTGGACAACAGTGCTTAATGGTTTATAGAGGGTGTTCAGGTCCCATTCATCTCACAGCGGCCTCACAATAGGCATGGGGGGGGGTACAGGGATTGGGGATTGCTAGCTATCATCTACTGACAAAGTGACAGGCCTCAGAAAAGTGACGTGTTCACATCTCTAGGTCGGTTCTCTTTTTAACATTCCCAGGTCACATGAATTCATGGAATTTTTTTCTTAAGGCAAATTGAAATATAAGAATTATTTCTATAGAAAAGGAGTGATATTCTGGCTCCCAAGACTGTCTTCACCCAAAATAAACTAGCAAGATCTTTGTAAAGACAGAATACTGAGACCCACTTTCGTTTTTGTTTTGTCTTGTTTTGAGACAGGGTCTTGCTATGTAGCCCAGGCTGGCCTTGAATTTGCCACAGTTGTCTTGCCTCAGCCTCCTGAGTGCTCTGATGACAGCCATGTGCCACAATGGCAGGTACACTTCTGGAGATTCTGATTTAGCCTGACTGGGCCTGGGAATCTGTATTCCTAGAAATTTTTTCAAGAGCTTCTGATGAGCAGGATGTGAAAACACTGGAATGCTGAGGGAGGTATCATATGTGTGTCAGGCCCTTGTGTTTTGGTCTGGACTTCATACTAAACCCTTGGTGACCTTGGGGCCCACTTTCTTCATCCGTATGTCAAAGGATTGGCTTAGAACACGTGATCTCAAAAGTGTCATCTAGTACTTACATGTGCTTTTAAAAATTTCCTGCTTGGCAAATTCTGGCCCTGATAAAATTGTTGGAGAAGATGTTGATTGCATCCCCAATATCTATTCTCTCCCCACCTAATAAAATTCTAATTTTTCCTCAGATATCCTTGCTTTTCCCCACATAGCAATGAGCTTCGGAGAAAACTGACTCACTTTGGTTACAAATGGCAAACAGAATGACTCCTGCCCACTCATGTGATTGACCATAGACATACAACCCATTTCTGGACAGTAGAATAGGAATTGAGTTTGCTAAGGGATTCTGGGATAGGAGGGCACTTGCTTGTTCTTAAAGAATGTTTGGAAGTAACCCTCTTTCTATTAAGGACATGAGCAAGGATGTAGTCTGTTCTGCTCTAGATGGCTGTCTTGCACCAAGGTTTCTGATGAAGCTCATTGTTGAGTACAGGGCACAATGACAGTGAATCAGTCAGGGAGATTATCCTTAGCTGTGTAACAAACAAACCTTCAAATCTCAGTGTCTTAACACAATATCAGTTTGCTTCTCAACCATATGAGCACCAGTTGGGAATCTGGGAAACACTTTCCATGTGGTGTTATGGACTGATCATATTCTCCTAAATTTATATGTTGAAACCCTAATTCCCAGTACTTCAGAATGTGAAGTAATAGAAAGAGGGTCTTTAAAGTGGCAATTAAGTTAGAAAGGGGCTGATAGGGTGGGTCACACTCCAGTCTGACTGCTATCCTGAGAAGAGAAAGTTGTGACATACAAAGAGATGCCAGAGATGTGCAGGCACAGAAGAAAAGAGCACGTGCAGACACAGTGAGGAGGCAGCTGTCCGCACGCCAACAAGAAACCAAACATTCTGACACTGTGATCTTGGACCTCTAGATTCCAGACTGTGAGAAAATAAACTTCTATAATTTAGATCTTCCATCCCATGGTATTATGCTAGCAAGCTGGTGTGGGGCCACGCAGGCATGCAAGCTCCTTCCTTCAGATACTCCGCCATGCCCTGGGTCTGGTTAGCGGACAAGGAAAGGTACAGAGGAAGGCAGTGAGTGCATGTGTGAGTTGGTTTCTGGGCTTGGGAGCAGAACAGAGTTCTTCCCACCGTCTGTGGGAGGGGATTTAGTCAGCTGGCCACTGCAAGGGAGGCTGGGAAATGTACTCTAGCTGTGTGCTCTGGAAAAAAAAAAAGAGAAAATAGGTTAGTGAATTTCCAGTCTCCACCAGTGAGGGCAAGATCTGGGGTGTGTGTTGGCGAGCCTGACCCTCTAGGATCCTGGTCTGCCTCCAACTTCCAGTCCTTAGACCTGGAACATTCATTTCCCCGTCCTCTAGGCCGGCTCAAGCCAGTGTTCCTGTTCACCGTCGCTGAATGCACCCTAACAAACGCTGGTCTAATCTTCCTTTTCCTCCTCTACTCTGTGGCTGGAATTGGTTACAAGGCTACACTGCGGGACTGGGCATGGGGCCAGGCTTTTCACTTGAAAAGTGGAAGTTGGCACCCAAGCTTAAGGGGCTCTGGGCCTTTCTTTCCTGATAGCATGGTGGGAGGGTGGTGGCCTTTAGGAAGAGCCTTAAATCATTTTGTTTAAGAGTCTTAAATCTGGTATTACAAAACCAAGAAGAGCGGAAATTAAGACATTAAAAACTTTATTTTCTATATTTATAGCTCGCTCTTCACCAAGCCCAATGTCTGACTCATCACAGCTGATAGATACTGGTAAGTAAATAAGCAGATGAATGAAAACTCTCTTGCTGACTTCAAAACCTCATCTCCCACTTCATCACTTATTCTTCCTCTCGCACCCCCACCAAACAGGTGGTGTGTGTCACACAGAACAGGGGCTTCCCCTTTGTTTGCATTATTTCTTGTGCATGGAGAAGTTTTCTCTGTTCTTTCAGAGCAAAGGCTGCCTGTGTTTTATGCCCCAGGTCAAGATCCCGCTTCCATGACCAGCCCCAGAGCCTCCCTGTCATTCTTTCTCCCTCAAAGTGCTGAAGATGCCTTGCCGGCTTCCAGCACTGCTCCTGGGGCCAGAAGGTCCTGCAGTTCTTTGTACTCTTTGTACACCTTCTGTTTCTTTTAGCACCTTCTCCAGCTGGACAGCTCCGTGAGGGCAGGTGGCCTCATCTGCATAGGTGCTGTGTCCTAGGACCTTGTTCTGCTCAGAGGAGGGCTCAGTCGCTGCTTAGAATTGAGAGAAACAGAAGGACTGGAACTCCCGCCTCACCTGCACAAAATAACCAACAGTCCTGGCTGCTGATCGTAGTCTTCGCCACCCAAGCTGAGGGTTCAGATGTCTTGCCTGCTCTCCTTTCCTATTCTTTGTTTCCTTTTTACTGTGGTAGGAGACACGTAAGTTTTCCCATTCTGAGTATACACTTTAGTAGCATTAAGCACATTCACAGTGTGCACAGCCATAATCTTAATTTCCAGAATTTTTTCATCTTCCTACATAGATTATACCCATTAAATAATTACTGCCCATTTCACTTACCCATGTTGGGGCAGCTGCTCTCCATACTTTTTGTGTCTATGAATTTGACTACTCAGGGTACTTTATGTAAACAGCATCTTATAGTGTTTGCCTTTTTGTGACTAGTGGTTTTCACTTGGCATCATGTCTTCAGGATCCATTCATGTAGCATGCAGGTAAGATTTATCTGTTTATCCATTTATTGGTTGAAGGACTCTTGGGTTGGTTCTGTCTTTTGAATATTGTGAGCACTGCAGCTGTGAACTTGAATATGTAAGTATCTAGCTATGTCCCTGCTTTCCACTTTTTTGGGTTTACACCTAGGAGTGGAATTGCTGGGTCATGTGACAACTCTAGGTTTAACTTTTTAAGGTGCTGCCATGCTGTTTTCCACAGTGGCTGACCACTTTACGTCCCCACAGCCCCCTTCCCACTTTTAAGTTGGAATTCGTTATCTGCCACAGCTCTCCGGAATCACCCACTCCCAAACATCCACCTTGTGAACAAAGCGGATGTGGCTGTTCCACTTATTAGACAAAAAGGTTGCGTCCATAGTTGGAAGTGTGGTGTCACGGTTGGGTCTGGCAGTGGGTGATTGATGGCCTCCATTACACCCCATTAGATATTTTATTCTTGTTAAATGAAGAGCAGCCAACTTTGTCAAGTATTTTTAGTTCCCTCTGGTCTTATTGGTCCAATCTATTCTTCAGGACGGCCTGTAAATGGCCACATATGGCTGAGTGTAGGCAGGACGGATGGCCGTGCAGCTGGCGTCCATTGGCCACCAATTTACCCTGCCCCCTTCATTGTGAGCCTGACAGCACTGGGGAGCTTGTAGATCTAACCAAATATATCTATTTTCTAATTGTCTATTTATCACCTTCTGGGGATTTGTGGGCCTCCTATCTGAAGGCAAAGGGGGGATGGCCTTGAACAATGATCCTTGTCAAGGCTCTCGCCCGCTCTAAATTAGGGCCTAGTTGCTAAATAACTAATTTAGTCCTGCTATCAAGCTGAAAAAGTGGGTATTCAGCGCAAAGTGCCAGCTGGGGAATTGATTATGTCTTCTCTCAGCGAGTGTGATAAACCTGCGCTGAGCCACTGTGGGAGGCAGCAGACAGCTCCCCGGGGGCAGGGCAGCACATTTGGCATTTCACAGTGCAGCCGTGGCAGCTCCACTCCCCGCGTGGCAGCTGAATCCTGGGGCACGGGCCTGCCTGCTGCCACGGTACCGGGCACCTGCCCGTGGGAGCCTGCCCCCCGCAGCACCCTCCTGCTCCATGGCCTCTGCTGGGAGCCGTGAAGATGTTTGCAGCTGTCAGAGACAGGCACCAAGGTGAGAATCAGGGAGGGGAGAGGAAGGTCATCCTGACAACCCCAATTTCCAATTAGAGTGAGATTATTGAAGGTGGCCCAGGCCTGGGGTGGGGGAGGTGGGAGGAAATAAATGGGAATAGGAGGCACTTTGGAAAATATATTAATAACAACAGCCACTAGATTTTGAGCAGAGGAGGGTGGTGGTGACTGAAAATAGGGAATTAAGGTTTACTGCCTGAGAAGTCTAATAATGACAACAGTTGTTTACTCAGCCTGGAATCCCCTCTGCCAGACACTGTCTCTGCAGCCAAGCTCTCTGGGCATCCTGTCCACTGCCAGGCAGATGGGGGTCTCACACTGATTTGTACTTGGAGAGAAGGATTTTCAGAAATATCACCTAATCACCCTGTCTGGGGATGAAGTCTGGTCGTAAGTATGTCCTTCACTCAGATTCTGTTACAGTGCCTAGGACACCTGGATCCTTCCTCATTCAGCTGATCTTTACTGAGAACCCTTCCGAGTGCTGGGCTCACAGTGGTGAACCACCGGACCAGCCCTGCCTTCCTGGAGCTGATCTTTCTAACGGGGAGGGAGACCAAGTCCTTAGTTCCTCATAGTTGGAAATATCATATCCCACTTATTCATGTAATTTAAAAAATCAATATAGCATTTTATTTGTCATATAATGTAAAAATAAGAGGAAAGCAACTTTAATAAAAATAATGTATGTTTCAATATACAAGTGTTGGATTATAACTACACAGCACTGCAGAATATTTGGGTGCTCACACTTACTCATGGATATTTGAATTTAAGAAAAAAATAATATCCAACTGGGTGTTGACATTTTCTCTTTATCTTTGACATTTTCGAATAAGGGCTAAAAAAAAGTATATTGGTAAATATACTTAAAATCACTTTGAATGTGACAGCCATGAAGGCAGAATGATGAAAAGTAATATCATTGACTCAAACACCATGAAGAGCATTGCCAATCACAATGTCATTTTCTGAAATGATGACACTGAGTTGAAGAAAATAAAATAATCTCTCAAAAACCAGAAGAAAACAAAACTTCTCAGTTTCCATGTTGGTTGCTTTCCTGAAAATATTAATAAATTAAGCAAACCATACTGTCCTGTGTGTATGTGTGTAAGATGGAGTTCGAGTCTAGGTTTAGATAGTTATAAAAAGTTTTGCGCCTATACTGATGTGTGGTTTGAATTCTGGCGTTGCCTCCTCATAGGAGACCTAGTGTCCCTGCCTCTCATCTTCCCATTTGCTGGCAACCTAAATGATCCGGCCCTCGGATCAATTCGTGGGTCTCTCCTGGAGGGGAAATGGGGATGGAGGACATGGGCAAGAGGAGAGAGAGACGGAGACAAATTGAGGGCTTCCAATCAAGTCTCCTTTATTGATGTAGGGCACAGGGTTTTTATAAGCGGGGGGTGAAACATGGAGCTGGGCAGGGTAAGCCTGCTGCGTGTCCACTGATTGGCTAGAGAGCAGGATTTATCCAAATAAGGACAAGCTAGAGGCAGGAAGCTGTTGCTAGGTAGGGGTATGTGGTAACCATGACTGGGCCCTCGTCATATCCGCTAAATGCAGCAGAGGATCGTGGGTAATGTAGGCTGACACACAGAATGCCCTCAGGCAGGAAGGGCGGGACGGCGGCAATTACCTTAAGCCGCTCCCTACATCTCCTCCCTTTATTATATTTAAAATCAGCAGTATGGCGGGCCCTATGGGGACAGCGCCTATCTTGGGTCAAGGACTTTTCATATGAACCCAACCAGGCCTTACCCGTCATGGGCCTGCAGGACAGCAATTGGTCCTGTGCCTGTCTTAGGCGGCCGGTGGCATAACGTGTGTCCTAGTTGCCCATCTCTGGCTGCCTGTCCAGTGCCTCAGGGCAGTTGGCCCACATCATTATATGGGCCATTTGTAGGGATTGTTTCCCTCCAAGTTTCTTGATCTGCCATCTCCAGTTGATGATAATGTACCCGAATGGGCTTGGCCAGGAGTGCGTCAACCCTATTGTTAAGAAGAGTCACGATTCTCTGGAAAATGCAGGGGCCTACAGTGAGAAGCAGTAGCAAGGCGGCTAGTGGGCCTAATAAGGGGGCAATATAAGGAAAAAGGCCTCCCCACATGGAAGAGAGGGAGGTTTTTCTGAGGTGGTCTCTTTCCGAACCACCTTTTGATTATCCCAGCGAGCGATGGTCCACCGCCAGGGTTGATGGGGATTGCCATCCGTTAGGTGTAGTTGTGTCAGGAGTCCGACGATGGCCCATAAGGCTTTGGGAGGTTGTATCATCTGTAAGAGAACACAGGGGGTTGTGTCTCAGGAAAGAATATTATTCCTGGGCGTCGCATAGAGTTTTTGATGAAGGGCTGTCTATTTGTTTTATGAGGCATTCAGGTAGCCATCTAGCCTCTTTTTCTTGCCTAGAATAGTCACAGACTGAGCCTCGCCCCCAGATGAGAACGGGGTCGGGGCCATTCCAGGTGTTAGTTAGCGGATCCTTCCATAATACCGAGGCAAACTGTGTTTGTGTTTGTGTATGCCAAAAGCGAGATGCCGTGGAGCAGCCTGAAATATCTAAGGATAAAAAGTTTAAATGAAGAGGGCATGTGAAAGGATATTTCTGGGGGACCCCCAAGTAGGGTACCAATTTCCCCCTTTTATTTTATCTATAGTGGACTTAAGAGAATGATGTGCGCATTCAACAATGCCTTGTCCCTGAGGATTGTAAGGTATACCTGTGGTATGAAGAATATTAAGGCACTTACAAAATTGAGCAAATGAAGCACTTGTATAGCCAGGGCCATTGTCGGTCTTGAGTTGTTGGGGGCACCCCAGGCTAGAGAGAGCCAACAGCATGTGGGCCATCACATGTTTGGTAGCCTCTCCAGTCTGGAGGGTGGCAAAAATGAAACCACTATATGTGTCAACTATTCCATGTATATATTTTAAGTTGCCAAATTCGTTAAGATGAGTAACATCCATTTGCCATAAGGCATTAGGAATTAGACCTTTTGGGTTGACTCCAAAATGTTGAACAGGTAGATGGGTAGCACAAGAAGGGCAGTTTTTAACAATTTGCCGGGCTTGTTCTCGGGTAATTCTGTGAAGGAGGCGGAGGGTTTGGGCATTGAGATGGTGTAGCTGATGAGTCCATTGTGCCTCAGATACCTTGGAGTCATCTATGGACTCAGAGTGGGTCACGAAGACCTGTGTCCATGTGGCAGCATCAGCTAGATGGTTTCCCTGAGCAAGGGGACCCGGAAGGCCAGAGTGGGCCCGCAAGTGGCCAATGAAAAACTTGTGACGGTGAAGCTGAATCATATCTTGCAGTTGTTTAAACAGGTTTGCAGCCGGGGAGGCATGACCTATGGTGGCAACAGTTTCTAACAATGGAACAGACTGAGCGAGGTAAGCACTGTCAGTGAACAAATTGAAGGGTTGGTCGGGGTAAGCGGTAAAAACTGCTAGAATAGCTTGTAGTTCTGCCAGCTGTGCAGAAGATGTCTCTGTCTGGAGAGTGGTAACATTATCTTGGGTTACATAAGTGGCTCTACCAGAAGAGGAGCCATCAGTGAATACCACTGGGACATCAGGAAGGGGTCATGAAGCCGTGATCTTGGGGAAGATGAATGGGTGACGATTAGCAAAATCAACAAGTTTGTTGGGAGGGTAATGATTGTCAATGGTCCCTGAAAAAGAGGCTAAAGCAACAGGCCATGCCTCAGTGGTCTGAAGTAGCCAGTCCACTTGATCTTTAGTGAAGGGTTGAATAATGACTTCTGATTCTTTACCAAAATAACATCTTCCTAATTTTCTGCCCTGAATCATTAGGTCAGAGACTGCCTGGTAGTAGGGCAATAATACCCTTCTTGGGGAGACCAGCAAATGAAGCCACATGAGGGGGGCCTGTTGCCAGAACACTGCAGTAGGGGAGAGCTTTGTATTAAAAATGAGGAGTTGTAAAGGTTTGTTATAATCTATGAAGGAAATGGTTTGTTGTGCAATAGCCTCTTCTACTCTAGCAAGCGCTTTTCTGGCATTAGGGATGAGTTCACAAGGGGAGGTTGGGTCTGTGTCCCCTTTGAGGGTTTCATAAAGGGGCTGCAAGTTGTGTTTGGCTAATTTCAGGTAAGGTAAGAGCGAATTGATATCTCCCAAGAGTTTTTGAAAATCATTAAGTGTCTGAAGGCCATCAAGTCTTAATTGGGGCTTAGGGGAGAATATTTGAGTGCCTCGCAATTGGAAGCCCAAATATGTATATGGATCTGTAAGTTGGACTTTGTCAGGTGCTATTTGAAGTCTGGCCTTTTGTAAGGCAGCTTGTAACGCCTGATAACATTGGAAGACTTGGTCCCTATTTTCCCCTGCCAATAAAATGTCATCCATATAATGAAGGATATATAGATTTGACCAGTGATCTCTAATTGGCTGGACAGTGGAAGCTACAAAGTCTTGGCATAGTGTAGGGGAATTGGCCATCCCCTGGGGCAGGACGCGCCATTGAAATCTCTGCATAGGTGCCTTAAAATTAGTGGTCGGTAGACTAAAGGCAAAGCGTTTTTGATCCTCTGGGTATAATGGGATCAAGAAAAAGCAGTCTTTGAGATCTATAACAATTTTAAAGAATCCTAGGGGGATGGCACTAGGTGAAGGGAGCCCTGAGAAACCTCTTCCATTGAGCAACAAAGTCATAAGGGGTTTGTCTTTTGAAATGAATTGAGCCCAGTATATCTCTGAGGACCCAAATGAGGAATTTCCCCTATGGGGAGCTATGGCCGTATTAGGAGTTTGGACTAGAGGCAATAGCACCAACTGGGCAATACACTGTCCTTGTTTGATTGAAACCAGGCCAGAAACAGAGGAGGCCATGATTATAACTTCACCAGTATAGTCATTATCTATTACTCCGGGGACAATTTGTAATCCTTCCATTATTGTGTTACCACGTCCAAGTATCAACCCAAATGTACTAGGGGGAGGAGGGCCAAAGATCCCGGTAGGGATGGCCTGAGCACCATGTCAGGGGTTAATAGTGTGTTGGAGGTGGAACAGAGGTCCAATCCTGTGCTTCCTGGTGTAGCGCAGAGGAGACCTGAAATGGATTGTTTTGTGTTGGGTTGTGTGGTGGTGTTGGGTTGCTTCTTTGCGGGACAAACCCTATAGCCCCAGGGGTTTGTCTCCAATCGGGAGTCCGGGGTGGACCCCGAACCCTGTTTCCCTGCTGGGAAAGGGGGTTGCTGTCTGCATCTGTTTTTGACTTACACTCATTGGCCCAGTGAAACCCCCTCCTGCATTTAGGGCACAAGCTTGTAGGTTTTGGTCTTGGATTATTTTGTTGTAACTTTAGGACAGTTGGGCAGTCTCTGGCAAAATGGCCCATTTGATCACATTTGAAACATTTGCCACTATCTGTCTTTCCTCCTTGCTTGTGCACAAGGAGAACCTCCTTTACAGCTGTGGCCATAGCTAGGCCTTGATGGTAGGCAGGGCCTATATCAGCTAATAGGCAAATGTAACCTGAAAGATCTTCTTTTTTTTAATGTGGCTTGATTGCAGCCTGACAGGTGGAGTTTGCATTTTCATAAGCCAATTGTTTAATTAGGTCGGGGTTGTCCTCAGAGGAGCCAAAAAGATGCTCAGCCGCCTGTAGGAGGCGATCAACAAAATCACAGAAAGGCACTTAGATTTTTGTTTAATTTTTGTGAGAGAAGAGGCAACTCTACCACCAGAAGGGAGTTTTCTCCAGGCTGCAGTTGCTGCCAGAGTAACTTACGCAAAGAGGCCAGCCTCATATTGCATTTGCGCCTGCTGCATTGCATAGCGGTCTGTCCCTGTTAACATGGGAAGTGTATACTGATTTTTTCGATTAGCGTTTTCCTTGGCTAAAAGTTTACATTGGTCTTGGAATTCAGCCTTCCAAAGCAAATAATGGCCCCCTGAGAGTGTAGCTCTGGCTAGGTCTCTCCAATCATTAGGTGTAGTCCAACCTTGAGTTAGACAGTCTAGGACTGCAAGGGTGAAGGCTGCTGTAGGGCCATATTGGGATACTGCTGTTTTTAATTCTTTCAGGGCAGATACAGAGAACTGCGTATGGACCCTATTAGCTCGTGGCTCCAGGGATGAAGAATCTGTTTCCCTATCACTATCAGATGGGTCAGTGTCATTTTCTTCCTCGCTATCACTAATTTCTAACTCCCATCTTTGTAGATGTGATGGTTGTCCCCTATTATTTCCCCTAGCAGCTGTCGTAGTGGCTCGTGGTTTATCTCTTTTATTTTCTTGACTTGGGGATTGATCCTCACGTCTAGTTTGTCCCTTTGGTCTCCCCCTTTCTGTAACCATTTTATTTTCACCATCTTGTGAACTAATGTCATTTTGAGTGGGCTGGGTTGTCTCCCCACCATTTTGTGGGCCAACACCAGCTGGGGCAGCCTCTATGACTGGAAAGATTAAGCGAGGCACCATTTCTGGGGCGTTCACTACTGGAGGGTGAACTGTCTCTGTTACTGGGAACATCATTGGAGGCATGCAGGAAGAAGGGTTGGGGCCCATCTCTAACGACTGGAGTTGTAAGATGAGCCTTTGTTTTTCTTGTTTTAATTGAAGTTGCTGTTGTAAGTAGTGAATTTCTGTTTCTAGCTCAAGAAGGGCAGAAGGTGGACCGTGAGGCTTTTGGAAGTCAGGCGGGGACCGAATTGATAGCACAGGGGCTACAAGGGGGGAATTATGATATTGAGCAGCCTCTTCTGCCAATTGTG
>PVLA01019039.1:0-13135 GCA_004027455.1 Hydrochoerus hydrochaeris
CCCCCAGCACGGCCCCCGCCCCGCACGCCCCGCCCCATGGCCCCGCCCCACATGACCCCGCCCCGTGTCCCCGCCCCACTTGGCCCCGCCCCCAGCGCCCTTGGGGCCTGCGGTCTCCCGCAGCGCTTTCCAGCGCCGCTGCCGCTTCCGCTTCCGTTTGCGCACGACCTCGGCCTCCGCTGCCCAGGCCGTCACGTGGGTTCCGCAACACCTGCTCGTCCTGTCCGGAGCCGGTCAAAACACCCCTCTTCCCCGGTGGCGGAGGAGCCAGTCTGAGATTAGTACCTATTTTTTCCACCAGAGGCTAAGAATACCCATGTTGCTAATTTGAGCACAAGTAGTGAAAATGTCTCTCTGTGTCTCTGTCTCTCCTCTCTGCCCCCCCCCCCCGCTCCCATTTATCTTTGGATGTTTATTCTGTTTTCAGTTGCAAAAAACAAAGCCCTTCCGCTGTGCAGACTTCCTACAATGGTTGTGGTCTCCAGATGGTTCCTTATAAAACAAATGTATCTTGCTTATCGTTTTTTGCAAAGCTACCTAGTTTGGGCAGAAGTGGACGTCTGTGCATCCTCGGTGTCTGTCGGGTACCCTGGAGCCCGCATCAACATCCCGTCCTCCGCTTCCCCTCCCCTGCTGCCACTGAAGCAACCAAAACTGTCTGCAGACGTTGCTGTGTCCTCCGACGCTGGGTACAGGACTGCCTTGGGTGGGAACTTGCGGTACAGAGAGGGATGTCTGTGAACCCCGAGTCACCTCTGAGAGGTGAAGTGCATAAACTCTGGGTTCCCTTTGGACGGCACAGCCATCAAATTTCTAAATCTTAGGAGGAGGAGCTTCAAAAGGGCTGGCAAGCGCATTTTTGTTCTCACGGTTAGGCGCCAGGGCTTATTGGGAGGGTGCTGCATGCCAGGCACCATTCTAGGCACCCGTAAGATGGTGGCAAGAAAAACAGACATGCTCCTGCTCGCCAGTTGCGTGTGTGCATGCGTGTGTGTGTGTGTGTGTGTGTGTGTAAGCAGCCAATACATTAATTAATGAAAACAACAACAAAGTAACTTCAAAAATTACAACCTATATGCAGGCAACAGAATAGAGCACTTAAATTGGACAGGGTGCAGGAATGCTATTTTAGTTGGCAAAGACCTCGCTGTGGAGGTGATTCTCAACTTGCTCTTTGAGAAGGTGACAGCCACTGGGATAAGCTAGGGGAAGAGCGGACCAGACCAAAGGAAGAGCAAGGGCAAAGGCCCTGAGACAGGGAAGAGTTCAAGCTGCCAGCAAGTGTCCGCTGTTGCTGTCTTGGCAGGGGCAGGGGTGGGATGGGCAGTGGCAGGAGTAAGACCTAGGGCTTTATGGGAGTTTACCTTTATTCTTCCTAGTAGGAGACTCTGCGTTAGGTCTCCGTGGCTGCTGTAACTACTTCCTATAAACTGGCCACTTACAGCAGCCTTTTATTCTGCCACAGTTTTGGAAACCAGAAGACTCAAATCAATACCACTTTCCAAAATCAAGGTGTCTGCAGGGTCACACTCTTGCTGGAGGTGCAGGGGAGTCCGTTTCTTGCCTCTGCTGATAGCTGCAGGTTTTCTTTGGTCTGGTCTCTGCCTCCACAGCCACTTTGCCTTCTCCTCTGCCTGGGTTAAGGAGACTCCATCTGTCTCCCTTGGATAAGTGTGTGAGTGTATTTAGGGTTCCCTGGGACAGTCACCACCCATCTCAAGACCCTTACTAAAATCACAACTGCAAAAATCCTTTCTCCCATGTAAGAGAACATTCACAGGTTCCAGGAGCTAGCATCCGATACTCGTAAGGCCCGGGTAGCCCTTGAGGACGTCTCATGAGACAACAGTGGGTCCAGGACTGGAAACATGCCTGGGCTCCCTTCAGGGGGAGTGAGCCTGCAGACAGACACAAGTGTGGAGGTGGGGAGGAGGTGCTTATCTCCTATGATTTTATTCTCACAGTATTGTGCATCAAGAGTTCAAGTAGGACTTGGCAAGTATTTCATTGTTATAACTGGATACCACAGACTGGGTCATTTATAAAGAAAAGAGGTTTAGTGAGCTCACAGTCTGAAAAGTTAAGGGCATGGTACTGGAATCTGCTCAGCATCTGGTGAGAATCTTCCTACTGGCAGAATGGAGGCAGGTATGCCAGAGAGCTTTTTTTTTTTCAGTACTGGAGATTGAACCCAGAGCCTTCATACTGAACTACATCATCAGTCCTTCTAATGTTCCATTTGAGATAGACTTTTGTTAAGTTCCCCAGGCTGACTTGAAACTTGTGATCCTCCTGCTTCAGCTTCCTATGAAGCTGTGCAGCCTCACTCCTAGCTCTTTAAGAACTGTGAACAAATAAATATCTCTTGTCAGAGCTACTGGGTCTTTGTACTTTGTTGTGGCATCCTGCCGTGGTTGACCATTTGTCTCCTCCCAACTCACGTTGACATGTAATTGCCATTGTAATGGTATTAAGAGATCACAGAGACTCCGCCCTCACCTGTGACTGATGAGCTGTCACTGGAGCGAGTGTCTAATCACACAGGGGAGGATGGGCTTGGCCCCTTTGCCTCCTGCTCGCCCCTTCTTTTCCTTTCCCTCATGTGATGATGCTGTGTGAAGGGCCCATCAGATGCAGCCCTCTGTCTTGAACCTCTGGGCTCCAGAACTGTGAGCCAGTGAACTCCTGTGCATGATAAGTCACCTGGCCTGAGATATTCTCTTACAGTAGCACAGAATGGACTAAGACACAACCCTGACAAACAGATTTGAGTACCTAGAAAGTAGCAAGATGCTCCAATAGACACCTAAAAATGTGGAAGTGGCTTTGGACCTGGATCCTAGGTATGGGCCTGAAGAATTTTGAGTTGCATTTTAGAAAAAGCTTGAATCACTCACGTTAATTAGCTTGTCAAAAAAAGATCACATTGCCAGCAGATTTACTGTCTGGTAAGACCTCACTTTCTGCTCCGCAGGTGGCATCTTCTTGCTTAATTCTCATGCTGTAAAAGGGATGAACACACTTCCTCAGGTCACTCTTACAAGGCATTAATTCTCTCCAGGAAGGCACAGCCCACTCAACCTGATTAACTTATCTGCTAATACCCCACATTGGGGATTAGCTTTCAACATATACATTTTGGGTGGAAATAAATACCTAGGCCAAAGCAATCATCTTAAAAATACATAGGCAGTATCATGAGCAGATGGTGGCAGAAATAATTTTTTTTTTGGTACCAGGGATCAAACTCATGACCTCAGAAATAAGAATCTTAAGGGTACTTTTGGTCATCCATAATTCTGTGGGAACATTAACTCTTCCAATCAATGAATATGTATATATATGTATGTATATATATATATATATTTTTTTTTTTTTGGTACTGGGGATCAAACTCATGATCTCATGCTTGCCAGGAAGGTGCTTATGCCGCTGAGCTAAATCCCTGGCCCCTTTATTTATATATTATTTAATTTCTTTCTGGAATATTTTATTGTCGTTATTGTATGTCTCATTCACCTCCTTGGTTATCACTAAATATTTTGTTCTTTTTGAGCCATTGGGAGTAGAATTGTTCTGTAATTGGATTTTCAAATTGTTTATTGTTAATGTATAGGAATGCAACTGGGCCAGACATAGATGGTGCATATCTGTAATCCCAGCACTCAGGAGGCTGAGGCAAGAAGATCTCCATGAGTTTGAGGCCAGCCTGGACAACATAGCAAGTTCAAGGCCAACCTGAACTACATAGTGAGACCCTGTCCAAAAAAAAAAAAAAGCGACTGATTTTGCATGCTATTTTTGTATCTTGCTACACTGATGAATTCATTTATTAGCTCAAAGAATAACTTTTGCGGAAGCATGATTGTTTATATACAAAACATCTCATTCTGAACACAGATAACTGTACTTCTTCCTTTCCAATGTGAATGCCTTTTATTTCTTTTTCATATTCAATAGCCCTGACTGGAACCTTCAATACTCAGCTCAACAGAAGTGACAGAAGTAGACATCCTTGTTTTGTTCTTGATCTTAGAAGAAAAGCTTTCAGTATTTCACCACTGAGGCTACAGACTTCTGGAGGTTTTTCACATATGGTTTTCATTATTTTGAGGTTCTTTCCTTCTATTTTTGACTTGAGTGTTTATCATGACAAGATGTTGAATTCTGTCTTTTTTTTTTTGGTACTGGAGATTGAAGTCATGATCTTGCACTTACCAGGCAGGTGCTTAAGCCATTGAGCTAAATCCCCAGCTCAAATTCTGTCTTCTTTGCATCACTGAGTGGCCATGTTTCTCCTCCTTTTTTCTGCTAATGTGGAATATTACACTGATTGACTTTTTTTCCGACTGGGAATCAGACTCAGGACTTGCACTTGCCAGCCAGGCAGGTGTTGTGCTGCTGAACTACATCCCTGGCCCCACTGGTTGATTTTTGTATACTGAATCACCCTTGTATCTGGGGAACAAATCTCTACTGGTTATGATGTATGATTCTGTTACTATGTCACTGAACTTGGTCAGCTTTCTGTTACTGTAACAAATATCCAGGACAATCACTTTAATGACAAAAAGGGTTTTTTTTGGTGAACAATCTGGGGGTTTCAGTCCATGGTTGTTTGGTGCCATTGCCTTGAAACAGCAGTGGTAGGAGTGAGTGATGGTGGAAGGAATTGCTTGCCTTGGGGCAGCCAGGAAATGAGGAGAGAAGAGGGTTGGGGTCCCAGTGGGCACACCCCCAGTGACCTAACGTCCTCCCACAGGGTCTGCTTCCTGAAGGTTTCACCAAATCCCAACAGCACCATAGGCTACAGACCAACTTTCTAACACACGGGTCTTTGGGGGACACTTATCCAAATCATAGAGCAACTCTCCGGGACCAGCATTACCTTAACACAAAAACTGGAAAAAAAGTATAAAGGAAAAAAAACCTCATGACCATCTCCCTCTCAAACATATGTGTAAAAACTCAACCAAATCTCAGCAAGGTAGAAACAGAGGGGACTTCCTCAGCCTGAGAGAGGACATCTATGAGGAGCTTTCAGGTTTCATTATATACAGTGACGAAAGGGTGACTGCTCCCACTTCAGGTCTGGAGGAAGAGGGGGAAGCGGAAAAAGAGGAGGAGGAGCAGGAGGCAGTGTTGACTGTGGAGGAGGAGGAGGAGAAGGAGGAAGAGGAGGATTCTACAGAGATCCATGGCCCCTTTCCGCCTAATTCGGGTCTTTATTAAAATGTCACTTTGTTCCTAGAAGCCCTTTTTCTGTTTTTTAAAAAAGCCATCTGTGACAGGCTATCTAATGGTCCCAGAGGGATCCAGGGCCTCATTCCTGGAATCTGAGAAGATTCCCTTGATGACAAAATAGAGTTAGTTTTCGAGGTGCCTCAGCTCAGGGTCTGGAGATGCGGAGAGTGGATTCTCCAGGTGGACCCTGAGGGCCATCCCAAGGGTCCTGTGAAGCAGGGGGAGCAGAGGGCGCTCTAAGGCAGAAGAGAATGAGCTGGCGTGCCAGGAAAGCAGCGAAGAGAGGAGAGGCCTGCAGGGGAGGGAGGGAGGGAGGCAGCTCCAAGGCTGGAAGAGGCGGGGGCAGACCCCACCCCACGGGCCCCAAGGCTAAGGGTCGCCCATCCCTTGATATCATGGCCACCCACCCTGGGAAACTGACCCGGGGCTGTAAACAAACATGTGCTGTTTTCAGCCACTGAGTCTGTGGTGCTTGACCATAGCAGCCACGGGAAACTCACAGTCCCTTCCTACTGCGTGGCCACCTCGGCACCCCCGTTCTTCCCTGGCTCCTTCTCCCCTGCCTCATCAGGCCCGACACATGACCTAGCCCACTGACTGCATGTCTAGTGTCCGTCTCTTCTGTAAACCTCAGGAGGCCGGAGGGTGTTTTGCCTGTTCTCTTGTCTGGATGAGGCCCAGCAAGCTGCCAGAAATCCCATAGTTGAACACGTGCAGAAAAGAATTTAGTATTCAGAACAGTACAAGAAATACTTGCACACACACCCCAATGGGCCTTGCTTACAATTGCTCCAGTTTGCTCTTTTTCTTTTAAAAAGTGTTAAACAACATAGGCAAAGAGCCTCCTCCTGCCTCGCTGGGGATAGAATCGGGGCTTTACAAATACCAATCAGGTGCCCTGCCACTGAGTTATGTCACCAACAAACAGCCATATGGTTAAAATTCAAACCCAACAGCCCTGTTCACCTCCACAGAGGCAACCAGTGTCTGCACGATAGGTTTCCAGCCATCCTTTTGGATTTCATCTATAGCTAGGAGTTGATTAATGGTATCGAGTGCTATTTTGATCTGTGTTTAAATGTACAGAGATGGATCCACACTCTCGCCTGCCTTCCCTCTCCTCATTGTGATTTTCAGCAGCCCACAGACCTGGTTCACTTCCCCGAGCTGTGGTAGAATGTTCCCCTGCAGGAAGAGATCAAGGGTTCATCTGTCTTCCCTGCTGCCGTGCAGAGCCTGGGCAGGAAGCCAGCACAGCCTGGGGAAGGAAGCATTGATGGAAGAGCCCTTTGGAGGGGCTGGGCTGGCCAGGGCCGAAGGCAGCCTCCTCCTCACCAGCTCCCCGGACTTTTGCCATCTCAGATAATGCTCCAGCCAATGCCTCTGCTTGCATCTCCTTGTGGCCGCACGCAGCAGCTCCTCCAATGTTCCCTGCAGGGACTTGCTAGGGGTCAGGCTGGCCTTAGATGCCGCGGTACCCCAAATTCTGCTTTGCTTAGAGAGTGAGTTGAGTGTTTTGTTCAAGTGACTTCTCAAGGGGATCTACCCTGAGCTTTCCTGACCCATCCTGAGGACCTCTTTGAACTTTCTTCACACAGCCAGGTCCTCTACAGTTTTTTTTACCAGGAACCTTATCAAGAAAGGTGGAACTCAAAACAATGTAGGACCCAGAGTCACGGGGAGTCCCAGCACCCTCCCTGGTCAGCTGTGTCCCTGCCTCCCACCTTGTGCCACTGATGCTGACCCCCCAGTCCAGGTCTGAGGTGGGAGCAGGTCTGGGGACTCTGGGGAGCCTGGGGGTCAGTTGCTGCAGAAGCAGGACTTTCTGTAGGAAGTGCACAGGTGCTGCGTCCCTCTCACTTCCTCCTTGGGGGCCTGGGAGGGTTGGCCTGCGAGTAGCCAGCTGCTATTTACAGCTCTGCTGCTTGCTGTGAAACCCCAGGCCCTCCCAAGAGGGAAGAGTGTGGGGAGAGGGATGCCAGGTGATACTGGGCTTGGTCCAGGGCACAATGGCCCAGGTGCAGCAGCTGAGGAGTCAGAGTGAAACGTGGTCTGGGAGGCCAGCAGAGTCGAGGTACGGAAGGCTCCTTCATAGATCACATCTGTGTGTGCTGTGTTTGTAGATACTCCATACACAGAGGGGCTACTTGTGGTGGTAGCCCACTCATCTGATTTTGATGAAAGGGGAAACTGAGGCTTAGAGAGACTATGACATAATCTGAGGTCACACACTGAGCTTGGGGCATTCACAGGACTAGAGCTCAGTGTCCAGATTCTCGTGCTAGTGCTGTCTGTCTCCCTGGAAGGAGCAGAGCTACCAATTTGGAGCAAAGGAGAGATGAGTCATTTTGAGGGTGGTCAACATCTCCCCTGGTCATTCCCAGGATCTGGCCTGGGACATCAGGTGCCTCATGTGTCCAAGATGCCTGGTGGACAGTCAGGCCTTGGGGTGAAAGGAGAACGGGGCTGGGGGGACAAGGAAGGGGCTGCCCACACAGGAGACTCCACATCAGGAACCTCAAAGTCTGTGTTAGGGCAAATGAGTCCAGCTCCCCTCTGCCTCCCCATTCATGTTGCCCTATGGCATCTTTCGCTTTGGCAGCTGCTTCTGGGTTGTTCTTGGGAGCTTAATGTAAATTGATTCCGCCGGAATAAAAATGGCTGTGTGGATTCTCTCTACCTTCCTTCCCTCCTTTCTTCTTTCCTCATGTACTACTTGTTGGACCACACATCAGTGCATGGTCAAAGTAATCCTCATCGACCAGGAGAGATCTGACTGAGATTTGCAGGAGGTGACAGGTCCCCCAAACCCAGATCCCTGAGCTTTCCAGGCAGAGGCTCCTGGGCCAGAGTGTGACCAACACACTTGAGGTCCAGCGAGGAGTCCTGTGGCTGGGTAGAGTGGGTGAGGCAGGCAGGGGAGAGTAGCAGGGAAAGACTCTGGTAGGGGCCCAGGTTCTCTCTAGGAGCAGCTGAGGAGCAGGCAGCGGGTTCTGCCAAGGATGGCTTATCTGTGGCTTAGGTGCTAACGGGTGACACGGTCTCCTGGCAGAAGTCACCATGAGGAGAGTGCAGGCTGCAGGAGAGGCCAGCGGGAGACTCCCTGGCTAAGACCTCAGACTCATTCTGAAGGTGATACCTACATCGTTTGTTTATAAGTTGGGTGGGGTAGGTGTAGAGGGCACAGGGGAGTCAAGGTCACGGTCCTTATGTGCAGTGCAGGGAGGGAGTCAGGTGGGCGAGTCCAAGTTCAGCCTGGTGCACAATCAGCCTCATGGCTCTGTGCCAGGCCCGAGACGGCAAGCACCCACAGGGTTCTAAGTCATGTGCACGCAGTTAGCTCAGTGTGGCACGCTGTACTCAGGAAACGTCAGCTGTGGTTACAATGATGCCAGTAGTCGTAATTCACTGTGACCTCTGGCAGTTCCCTCATCATCTCCAAATCTGTTTTCTGCCTTATGAAATGCACACAGCTACTGGACCAGTAGGTCCTGAGCTCCTGTTGTCTTCCAAACAGCAGGGACACAGGAGGTTCTCTCTAGGAGCAGCTGAGGAGCAGGCAGCTACGGAGTCCCTGGTGCTGCTTTTCGTTTCAGGAGATAAACGCGCTAGCTAAGTAAGCAGCCAAAGCATGCTGCTTGCTTATCAAAACGTGAAAGCACTGTACCCCGTGAAAGGGACCGATTCGAGGGGCTGAGGCACAGAGGTGAGTGAATGGAGTGTCCATTAGCGTGGTGGTCAGGCCTGCTTGAGGGACTTGTGAGCTGAGGTATAAAGGAACTAACGCAGGAGGGTATGGTGTGAAGAGCTACCAGGGTTTGCTGGCGGAGAAGTGCCATGGGGTGCGGGGTGGTTGTGACAGGTGTGGGCTCTGTCTGGTGTGCAAAGCCAGCTACTGGTCATTACAGAAGTGAGTGGCGGTGGTTACTCAGCCTTGGGTGTCTGTTATCACTCATAAGAGGGCAGTGCGTATAACTTGTCTCCGAAGGGACTCGAAACAGGGCATTAAACTGTCTCATTCACAGCACACTGACTGCAGGGGCAGAGGAGACTGCTGCATGTTGGCCATGACCCCACGGGGGGCTGCAGTCCCTGCTGAGATGGGTGGTACCATCAGTGGCCAGGAAATGTAGGGTATGGGCTGTGGAGGGACTGAGTCCATGGCTCTACCCGAACACCTCTCTGGGCTCTAGGCCTGGGGCACAGATGGTGGCTCAGAGTGAGGCTGGGACAGCACAGCCCTTTCCTCACAGTTGGAAAAGTGCTGAAGCAGGTGGGAGAATGAGCTCTGGAGAGTTGAGAGCCTCCCTGAGGCCAGAGATGGTTGCTTCTAGAAGCCAAAAGATTCAAGATTCTTAGTCTGTTTTCTGTTGCTATAACAAAAACCTGAGACCAGGTATTTCATAATTAAATGCTGGCTCCCAGCTCTGGAGGCTGAAAGTCTGAGAGCATGATGGTGGCATTTGCTCAATATCTGGGGAGACCCTTGTGCTAGATCATAACTTGGCAAATGGGATTCCATGGCAAGAGCGCACAAACATCGCCTGCCTGCAAAGACCCTGCCTCCAAATACCATTAACATGTGAATCTGAGGGTTAAGTTTCCAAGACATGAACTTGGTGGGTGAGCAGTTCAAATCACAGTGCAAGATGCATCCTCCTGGGACATGAGACAACCTCGTGTCTCCACCGTGGAGGCGTCTCCCGTGGATTTTGAGGAAGGCAGAAGGGGGGCCACTGGTGGTCAGATCTTCCGCTTCACTTGGTCCTCATGTCAGCTCTGCCAGGTAAGAACTATTGTCCCATTTACAGACAGGGACACTGAGACTTGAAGAAGTTTGGTGAAGTGTCATAGCTCTTAAGAGCCAAATGAAACTTTTTTTCCTTAAAATTTTTATTAGTACAAGTTTCCAGTGCATAGTGATCGCATTCATCTTGGTGAGTTGGGACCTGTATGTAACACATCTTTTCTTTTTTCCCCCCGCATGAAAAATCCAGGTCTTTTTGAAATGACTCAAGGTGTGAGGCCAGCTGGTGGGAGGACAGAGTGGCACAAACACTTTGGAAAGTAGTTAAATGACAGATAAAATTCACAAAAGCCAAACACATGCCTCCGGAGGAGGGCAAGTGCCCAGCAGATACATCACCATTGTCACTAATACAGGGAGAGGCATGTTTACAGCAGCCCTCTTCTGCTGGCTGCGGGAGACCCCAGACACTTCGGTCTGGAATGGAATTCATACATGCCAGGGCTGGGTGCAGCTCAGGGGTATGCGGTGCCTCTTGTATCTGAGGTCCTGGGCTCCACCCAGCATGCAACAAAAAGCAAAACAGAAATACTCTGGCCAGCAGCAGCCACAGATCACGCCTGCCTGGGGTGGTCCCTTCCCTTCTCCAACCTCAGGCTCTTCCTGTTGGAGACCTTGCTGCCTCTTCAGTTTTCCTCTCCCTCTGCCCACCCCGTGTTGCTCTTTTGGGATGGGCAGAGGGAGGGACCCTGCCACCCAGTGATAAAAGACAGGGAGACCTGAGCCCCCAAGGGGGAGGTGGGGCATGAGCTAGGTTTAATCACTTGCCCAGTGTTACCTAGGGCAGAGCTTCAAGCAACATTTTACAGAGGGGAACCCATTTTACAGAGGGGAGAACTGAGACTCAGAGACCTCATTTGCTGGGGGGTGGGGCACAGAGCCTGCCTGTGAAGATGGGTACCTCAGGCTCTTCCAGGGAGGCCTCTGCATCCCGCTGGACTCTCCATAGCCCTCCTGTCTCAGCAGCTCTCCCCTATGGCCCCCTAGATTGGTTCTCAAAGTATTCTCTGGGAGCCTCAGCAAGAGCCCAGTGGGAACACAGCTGGAGCCCAGGGCCTTTTCAAGGATCTGCCAGGTTCCCCCTTGTCACCCACAGATCTGTGTGAGGCAGATTGTCCTCAACACTTGTCTCAAACATAGAATCCCTTGGGATTGGCTGCTGGAACAAAAGTCTTGGTCTAGCCGCACTGTAAGCCAGACACTAAGGAAGTTTGCAGAAAGGTTGAGTGGTGGCACTCTCCTCACTCAGTTTCTTCCAACCTGTGCGGCGTAGTTAGCTTCCCGTGACAATGTGTTAGGGACCACAGGAAGTGGGAGCTTATTACTTTTACTAATGCAGCTTTACACTATATAATGATTACATTGTGTGCAGTTGGGACATGCACATCACACTTCTCAATTCTGATTTCACCCCGCCCTCCGCCCTCTGCTTCCTCCCTTCATCTCTTGGTGGTGGTGGGGGAGTTTATTACTGTCATTTTAACATAAACAGATTAAGAAATCTGTCTTTTGGTTTCAGTTTTCTTTCCACGCGGTCACTGTGGATGGTGTAACCCATAGGACAAGGGCTCTCTAAGCTCCTCCATAGCATTTGGGACTGCGCAGGGGTCTCAGGCAGGGTCCAGCACAGGGGTTCTGGACAGGTGTTCCAGGTGGGCAGGTGGAAGATGGAGCAGGCTTCTTCCACCCCTGCCAGGCACAGGGGATACAGGTCCAGATTCTCTCAGTCCTCTCTGTCAGCTCCCTCATGGTACTGGGGCAAGGCTTGCCTTGAGTCCCCAGGAGTCCTCTTGAGGGGCCAGTTGGGAGGTCAGGGACCTCTTACCAACAGCAAGAAGAACCAGGGAAGCTGGACACACAGCTTTCTGTAGGAGCGCCCTCCTGGCTGGCCCTTGGCTCAGCTCGCTTGGTAGCCCAAGGCCAGCTCCTTCGCAAAGGGGCGCACAGCTGTGCTCTGAGCTTTTCCTGCTGCTCTCCCAACTGTCTGTGATGGGACAAGCAAGGAAGGGTGGAGAAACTGTCACAGGTTGGAGGTGACCAAGGAGACAGGATCACTAAATTAGCGCATGAGACCTGGGACCAGAGAATGTGAGAGAGGCACAGTGGTGAGACCCAACAGAGACTAGAATTTCAGCTAATGCTTAACATTATCAGACCTTTTCAATTTTTCTGGTGCTCTGAAATCACTCCAAAATTAAAACTTGATTTTAAAAATATCAAGCTGGAGCTGCTCAGGAGGGCACTTGCCTAATGGACACTAGGCCCTGGGTTCCAGCCTCAGTACTACAAAAACAACAACAACAAACTGTTTTTTAAATTTAAAAGTGGGAAACAAAGCATGGTGACATGTGCCTGTGGTCCCAGCTACTGCGGAGGCTGAGACAAGAGGATACAGTTTAAACCCAGGAGTTTAAGATTTAGCCCCGGCAACATCATGAGGCACCAGCTTTAAACAAACAAACAAACAAGTAAACAAACAAAAAACGCAAACCAAACCAAACCGAACCGAAACAAGACAGAAACTGCAATTATCTCTCATGTGCACCAAGGACAGGACGCAGAGGCAGACCGGGGAGCTGGGAGTTAGAACAGCGGCAGCCTCAGCCGGGGCTGCGAGGTTGGGGGAAGAGGACACGCTCTGCTTCCAGGACCAGGGGCTGGTGTGACGCAGCTGCAACAGCCCTTCAGACGCACGCTGGCCATGTACATGTGCCGTCTCCTAAGGACTTCTTAAAATTTTAGTTAACAAAGAGAGGTCAGGCAGAGTTCATTTTGGCTGTGGGGCCTCAGGTACTGTGCAGCTGTGAGCTGTGGCCTATGCATTTTCTAGAAGTGTCTCAGCCTTGGCAAGGAGAACACCAGCCCAGACCCGGGACACCCAGCATCTCCCTCCCCAGGGGCTGGGGGGACCTGTAGTTTCAGTAAAGAAGGTCAAGGAATTGTCCCTGTTGTGGTTTGGACAAATGTTCCTAAAGGTCCATGTGTTAAAAGTTGTGGAACTTCAGAGAGATGTCTTTTTGCCTTGGGTCCCCCTTGTTCTGATGGCCTGGGGTGAGCTCAGCCATCTGAGAGTAGCATTTGACT
>PVLA01019040.1:0-13132 GCA_004027455.1 Hydrochoerus hydrochaeris
ATGCATCCGTCTACACACGTATCTGAACACCCACCACCCACCCATGATGGAGAAGCGAGCTCTTTCTACTATGAAACGGGTGGAGGAGAATCGGGGCTTCTCCCTCCCTTGGTTTTGCCCTCACTGGTCTAACCAAACTGAGAAAGAAATTGGTTGCTTCTCTTTACTTTGAGTAGATCCCGTTTTCCAAACACAGAAGTCCACTAGCTGAATCCCCTTGAAGCAGAGACTGAGGGAGAAGGGAGAGGGTGATATGATTAAGAACATAACATAACCCCAGAATCTAATGCCTGCTGGGCTACCACACCCGGACCCCTTCCCCTCCCAAACCTCGAGGCTGGCAGCACCTGCCGAGCTTGGTCTCCTTGGAATCCCACTTCGCACCCTACCACCCTCCCCAGTCATCACCAAGACACAGACCTCCCCAACCCCACTGCTCGATGCTCAGGATTCAGAGGACACAGCCCCCCTGGCAGCGTGTGAAAGCCAAGCGGGGGTCGTGCCTTCTAATGAGAGGAAAGTGAGCAATATTCATCGTGGGACAGCTGAGAATCGCAACCCACTTAGCAATAGGGCTTAGGGCTGTGACTCTCCTCCGTTTCCAATCATCCTGGGAAGGCAATCGAAACTCAGAGGTTTCAGCCTGTTGGAGGCATTTCAGTCCCTTACAGTCTTTCACCTTTAGGCTCCAATGACCCTACGTGTGGTCAGTGGGCATCTCTTCAATTCGGCCCCTGAATCCTGTTAAAAAATTAAAATTGATTTTGAGGTGATGGTAGATTTATATGCATTTGTAAGAAATAAGATCCGGGCCACTCCTTATTGGGTTTCCCATGGCACTGTGGGACCATCCCAGCTTGGCCTGTGACATCGGTGGGATTCACTGACCTTACTCAGATTTCTCAGCTCCACTGGTACCTGTGTGTGTGTGCACGCGCACACACAGTAGTTTGTTTCACAGAGTCTTTTCACCTATGAAGACGCCTGCATTTGTCCCCAGGAAGCCCTGTCACCAAGGGGTCTTTAGAGCTACCCTTGCATACACCTGCCATCAACAGACTCTGGGACCCACTAATCTGCCCCCCTCCCCATTTCAACAGCGTTACCCTGTAGAGGAACTTTCGTGTTCAGAATGTATCAGAACCCCCAGTCCTCCTCCTCCTCTGTAAACAGGCTCACTAACCACAGAGGGTAGCAGAGGTATAAGCTGCACCCCACTTATTTCTGCTTCCAGTTTGTCCCGGTATTTGTAAAGCTCTGTGCACTCACAGCAGAGCCCAGCCCTACCTGACACATGGTATCACAGTAACTTCCCACACCTGCTCTGGGCTCCCGGAAACAGCCTGGTTCCTTCCCGTCCTCAAGTGCAGCTCGGATTCTTCCGTGTCTTTGCTTCTGGTAAACCTAAAATTGCTGTAACAGAGTAGATAGGATGATGATGTGTGTCACTGCTGGGGACTGAAGTTTTCTCGGGCCGTCATTCCCTAGGGATTGGCCCCTCTTGAGCAGACATCAGGGATTCATTCATCTTTATTGCTGAATAACCTGCCGTGGGCCCATGTGCACTGCCATGTATTTAACTGTTCACACGTCTGTGACATCTGGGTTGCTTCTCACGTTTGGTTCCAGTGTTCTGTTTTTCTTGCCTTTCTGTGGGTCACACAACATTTCTTAGCCTTCTCGGCCCTCTTTTCCTTTTTTTCTTTGTCTTTTTGAGACAGGGTCTCCCTGTATAGTTTAAGCTGCTTTGAACTCACTTTGTAGCCCAGGCTGGTCTTGAACTTGCAGTGATCCTCCTGCCTCAGCCTCCTGAGGGCTGGGATTACAGGTGTGTGCCATCATACCTAGCCAGGGTTCCCAGTCCTAAAAACTGATTTTTCAATCCCAATTCTAAAAAATGATTTTTTTGTGCTGAGTTTGGGTGTATCTCTTTATATGATGTTCTCAGTGGTGCTTACCTAGGGAACTTTTCGCAGTCTACTGACACTGACATTTTACTACTCCGAGGCAAGGGAGGGGAACTTACTTCGCTTAGGACATCTTACCTTCTCCGTATTTAAATACACAAACACTCCTCCACTTTCAACTGAGATCCTTCCAAATAAACCTGGCATCAGTTGAAATTGTCCTGCCCTGAAAAGGCAGGCGTTGCACCCCACCCAGAGAACACTCAGCTCAGCGACACAGGGGCCATCAGGGCTGGGTGTTCACACCTGGCTCACGTCACTGCCCGGGAGCTGCCTCCAGGAGAGACGGGAGTCAGCTTATCACACTTGACTGTCATCAAGGAAAAACAGTTACCCTGAACCATCGAAACAGGAGTATTTGCAATCGTCCTATTAGACGGGTTTTGATTTTTCAGTCCTCAGAATGATTTATCAAGCGTATGAGGACTGAGACAGCCTGTGGTACTGACCCGTATTTCCGCTCTGTTTTTCCTCCCTTCCCGGTGATCTGAGACCCCGGATTTCCTTGTTGCTTAGAAACCTTCTTCAGTATTTCAAGTTTTCCTTCTCCGGGAAGATGTCTTTATTTTCACCTCATTCCAGATAAACATTTGCCCTGGACACGAAATTCATCGTCAGCTGTGCTTTTTTTCTCTCAGCGTGGAGAATGCTGGGATGCCTCCCGTGGTCTCCAGGTTTTAAGGGACAAACCTGGCAATCTGGAAACTGGTGTGCCCGGGAGGGAATATATTATTTTCCTGACTGTTGTAAAGATTTTTCTGCCTTCAGATTTTAGAGGTTTAATTATGGTATGAGTTGGTGTAGATTTTCTCTGTGTACCCCATTTGGAGTAGGTGTAGCTTCTCAAGTCCGTATCTGGCTGTATTTGGCCAATTTTAGGAATGATTTCAGCTGTCGATTCTTCTAATCATTCTATTTCTCTTCTGAGACTCCGTCAGTACCAATGTTGAATCTCATTACTGTCCCACAAGTCCCTGAGGTCTTGTGTACTTTTCTATCGATGTGTTTTCTTCCTGTCACACGCTGTGACACATACTGCTCCATCCTCTGTCACCTCCACTCTTCTACTGAGCCCATCCTGTGAGTCTGCTGTATTACTATTGGTGCATTTTTCAGTCCTATAATATCCATATAGTTTTTTTTTAAAGTCTGCTGGGGATTGGACCAGGGTCTTTCACATGCTAAGCACATGCTCTACTGTTGAGCTATACCCAACCTCCAACTTTTTTCCTTTTACTGAGATTCTGTTGTTATTTGTTTCAAGACAGTTGATGATTGCTTGTTGAAGCATGTTTATGGTGACTGCTTTATAATACCAGCCAGATCATTCAGACATCTGATCTATCCCCATAATGGTCTTAGTTGGTTGCTTTCCTCTGTTTCTTTGTGCCGTGGCTGCTTTTTCAGCTGCAACCAGCACATCTTGGCTATGACATTAGGGTGTAATGATGCTTTCATCTTTTGTTGCTGCAGTCAGTCATCCTGCTTAGAGCTCATGTGCAGCTCTTTGCCTACTTTGCGAGCTCTGGCTCCACTGATGGCATAATTTCCATCATCTCTGTGGTGCTTGCCTGGTACTTCTGGAGTGCCAATGTTGCTCATAGGGCGGGACAGGGAAGTTTTCTCCACATTCAGTGTCAGGTCCCTCCACGGGGCTGGAACCTTGGGTGTTAGAGAAGGGGAGGACTTGGCGGGTGGGGTCCTTGTCATGCCATAAGTCCTCCTGCTGCAGGGGCAGCGAAGGTCTCTGGGCCAGGCTGCTTGTGGCAGGGGACCCTTGCTTCTGTCTGGCAGGGTCTGTGCTGAGCTTGGCATGGTGGGGCCTGTGTGCCATCTGCCCTGGCCCTTGTCCCACCTGCTAGTAGAGGAGTTACTCCCAGCTACGCCAGGTGCTGCTGGTGTTGTGGGCCAGCCTGGTGCTGTGAGGGAGCTGGGGCCCCTGACAGGGAGCCGGGGCCCAGGGGCGCTGCCCTCCGTGGCTAGACTGGTGCTGGGGAAATTTGGAGCATGGCCAGCTTCCTGGGTGGGGCGGACGCTGTGCGACTCCCTCCTGCCGTGCTGCTCCTCCTGCCTGGACCCCGGGCATTTGTCTCCCTTTGCTCCTTTAGGCCTCTTTCTGGGGATCTCTGGAACTGTCCCCATGTACCCAGGGGTCTCACAAGATGGGAGCAGTGGTAGAGGAGCTTGCCACATTGCAGCTGGGGAGCCCTTTCCCAGGTCCCTCCAACACGACCCAGGAGCCTGTCTGATGCAGTGATGTCCCCAGCCCTTGGCATCTGCTTCATACCTAGGGCTAGATCGGCCTCCCACCCCATGTGCTCTGGATTCTGTTAGGAGCTCTTGGGTTGCAGACCTCCCTCCAGGAATGCCAATGCCAGTGGGCTCCTGCCAGGCTTCCCGACTGATTCTCAAAACACGTTTCACTGAGATTTAAAATTTGTAGTCATAAGTGATACATGTCTTATGAGTGTTTTTTACTTTTGATAGCTTCAGTTTCTGATATTATTACATTATTGCATAATGTTTAATGCTGTAAAGTTATTTTGAACTTTATTATAATCTTTTGTTATTTTGTCATATTTATTAACAATTGTTTCATGTGGAATAATTTCATATTTTGTATTGAATGATTTACAAACATTCTAATAGTTCAGTAAATTATAGATAATTGAAAGTTGGACTTCCTAGATATTTATATATTTTGTTTATTTAAAGGAATGTCTCATGCATTTGTTTTTTTTTTTTTACTTTTTCCCCCAAATCATTTATTTTTAAAATTTATCTCAACTAATGTTTTCTTTCTGGTTTTCTTAGATTTTTTTTCCTGATATGTTGTCAATTTTTATTTGATTAGTTTTTACTTTTTAATTTAATCACAAACATATTTGAGTGTGAGTTTTGGGTTATAAATAATATATTTTGGTAGCTAATGATATATAATCACTTTTTCTTGTATGATCATTTCTAGAATTTGTTCCTGAAACTAAAGTTATTTGTAATAATGTTTTAAAATGTGTTTATTAATCTAAGAATTTTTATGCAAACTTTTGTTGCAAACTTTTAATATTCATAGTATATATCTAAGTAGTTGATAAGTTGTGTTATTTTACTGTTATTTGTCCTGGGACATTAGTTTTAGTGAATTTTTGTTGGGTTGTTGTTTAGTGGGTATGTGCAGATATAAAATAAATTAGGATACTTTAAGTTTTAATAACTTGCTGTGTGTGCATCTTGTTTGTTCACATAGATAAGTGTGTGTGTGTGTGTGTGTGCGCGCGCGTGCACTTGCATTCCTTGTTAGATTGAAGTTTTATAAATCTCCTAAGGCATTAATAACAGTATCCAGCCTCTGCACGTCTCGTGCACATGCTTTGACCAGGATGGTGTCATTTACTGCTTGCAGAGCATTGTGCATGTGACGAGCCTGGTGCCGAGACAGTGAAACCTTCCTTCACCGCACAGCTCCAGTGGTCCCAGGCCTGCGCTGCTTCCCTGGGAGGGCAACGCTGGGGGCGGAGAGCTGCCCCTGCTTGCCCTAGAGGCTGGTCTCCAGGGTCTGTGTCACCGAGAGGTTCCCTGGTGACCCCAGGGTATGCAGCTGGAGTCTCGGGTCCTCCTTGTCACTGTCTCTTTGGCCTCTGTTCAGGATGACATGTAATAGTGTTGCGATTGACGTCTTCCTGGCTGCAGCCTCCTGTTTCACTGCCGTGATTCCCTTAGGATGGGGCCTTTTTATCTGGAGAGGGAGGGCATGTGCAGGTTTACGGGTCTGTGACCGTGTATATTTTATGATACCAAATCATTTCACGGAAGTCTTACAGCAGGGTACTCTGCCAGCCTAAAATAAAGGACAGACACCCCGGTTTTCTTCTGTCCCCCAGCACTGGCTGCTGTAGCTCAGATGCACGGGCACGCGTGGGGGATTTGCGGGAGGAAACACAGGTGAGAGCTGCTTTTGTTAGGATGCACGGGAGACACAGGCCTGCCACGGTGAGGCTCACCAGGGGTTCCTGGTGGGCGCTGAGGGGTGCGCGCTGCACAGGGAGCTGAGGTCCAGCTGCAGGAGATGATGGTGGGTCTTCCCTCTGCGAATGACTCATCTAGGGTACTCGCTGGCCTTGGAGATGATCCCAGCGCGACAGCTACACAAGACACTCACCCGAACATGCTTGTCTTTTGCAGGCTAATCGCACTTTCTATTTTGTGGACAAGTTGAAAACTTTATCAGAAACATTGCTGAAGACATTCAGCCTTTTCCAGGGAAGCGGAAGTGCACAGATGCTCTCCCAGCTGCAGGTGGGTGGGGCCTGAAGAAATCCCAGCCAATGAGCACAACTGATATAAAGTTGGGTCCTTTGATAGACTTTTCCATGTTTTACCCCGTGCAAGATGGTATCACGATGGGACTGATTAATGATTGATACTGACCTGCGCATTAAGTTCTACATTAAATGCAATGCCTTTTAAGATAGTTTCCATTCTTTTAAGATGTAAATCAACTATGGTGATTAATAATCATTTCCTAATACCCTCAGTTTGACAAAGTAAATGGATTAAGGTTTTAAATGCCCCACTGCTTCAAGGCCAGGCGGTCATTAACTGCAAAATGTTAGCTCGGGTAGTTTATCTCCGAACCTTAGGGGCCCTGGGGAAGCCTTAGTTGAATTTCAACCTGGTAAAATGAGAAAACCATCCTGTGTTTTTGTTCATGTTTGGGTTATTTATCGCCAAACATTTGGGATCGTGGACTTGGGGTTTAGACCATCTGGGTTGGACTCCAAGTTCCTCTGTGCTCCATCCGCTGTGTGACCTTGAGCTGGTCACTGAACCTCTTTGTGCCTTGGACTTCTTCCTGTGCAACCAGGACATCTTGGGAGCTGGGGGATGAAGTGACCTGTGTGGAGGGAAGTGTTCAGATTGGAGTTTGCAGTGCAGGTGCTACTGGGCGATTCTGAGTTCCCCTGGAAGCAGAGATGTGCCTGTGTCATATCATGGGGTGCAGCTGGTAGAGTGAAGGAAGAGGGGTGGGGACAGGCCAGGGGGAGGTCACCCTGACCAGAGCAAGGCCACAGGAGGGAGGTGAAGTGACTGCACCGTGGCTGGGCAGACAGTTGGGGGAACATCAAAAGGAGTCATGAACAGGCGTCAGTCACCAGCAGGAGTCCCCAGTCAGCGGAGTCCCCAAGACCAGGACCTGGCCTGGGCGGGAGGCCTCAGGGTGCCACACGCTCTGCAGGCAGCCACCGCCCTGGTCCCTCTGCTCCTCGTGGCTGAGGCCTGCGGAGCTCATTCTCACAGTGGCAGTGGCGGCCCTGCGTCTAAACTACCATTACCTCATTCTCTCATTCGTCTGCCCCTGGGCTGCGTGGTTACTGCAGAGATCAGCGACTCCCCGCAGTGAACCGATGTGGAGAGGTCAGGTTTGGGTGAAGTCCTTCCTGCACCTGCGAATGATGGCATAAACACCCCAAGTCCCAGCTCCACAGCACCCAAAGGGCCGTGGGGGGGCAGAAAGGTGCCCCAACTCTGCCACGGGCATCCGGCAGCTCCTGGAGAAGTGCGGAGTTTAGCTGAGCACTGTTTACTGGGTCGCACAGCCCGCCACTTGATGACGTATCTTACAGAGGATGCAAAAGCATAGATCGTTACTCTGTTTCTTCTGGTTCTTCCTTCCTTTTCTCCTTTCCTCCCTTCCTTTCCCCCTTCTTTCCTCTACGGTGTTGGGGATTGAACCCAGGGTCTTTGTATTGAGTTACACTCCCAGCAATATTTTTATGAAACCAGACCTAAGTCACTAAATTGCTCTAGATTGGTTTCAATCTGTGATCCTCCTGCTTCAGCCTCCCAGAATGCTGGGATTTTGGGCGTGCACACCCACACCTGGCTCATAAATTCTTACTCTGTTTCTTAGCTCCTGGCTCATGTTGAGGGGAAGCTCTCTGTGTCTGGATTTGGAGTGAAGTCCATACCTGGCTCTGTTCCCAGGCCTCCGAGTGGTGCTCCTGGCTCGGCCCTGTTCACTTTTCCCTTCTGTGACAAGCAACTGTTAGGTCCTCCTGGGGATGGCGCTGAGATTAAATGACAACATGCACAATAAAGTCATAAAGGACCCTGTCAACATGCAGGGTACTTTATTGTGCATGGTGTCTGGCAAACAGCTGGTGCCCGATGAAAGGAGGCAGTGAGCACTCAGATTCTGAGTAGGTCCGTGGTCCTTGGGCAGGACTGGATGAAGCCGTCCCGTAT
The DNA here is from genome assembly GCA_004027455.1 of Hydrochoerus hydrochaeris. Taxonomy (NCBI): domain Eukaryota; kingdom Metazoa; phylum Chordata; class Mammalia; order Rodentia; family Hydrochaeridae; genus Hydrochoerus; species Hydrochoerus hydrochaeris. The sequence continues at coordinate 8,214 of PVLA01019040.1, forward strand.
GGGTGTGAGCAGAGACGCTCACTGTGGAGGGTGCTGGTGTTGAAGCATCGTTGGCCTGAGACACCTGTGGGACCGGGTCAGTGGGGAAGCAGAGGCTGGAGAGCACAGCTTTACTCTCTGAGGAGCAATCAAATCCCAAACTCTTCCCCATGTCTTAATGCCAGGGCCCAGATCCATGCATCCACATTTCTCCCTCTTGGTGTTTGTGGGATTTTGTACGTGGAAGAGAAATGTGACTAAACTCTTGTGGACTGCCAAGTCTAGATGCAAAATTTCATGAAGTTGGTGAAGGTGGTTCTGTAGCGCTCTCCATAGTAAGGTGACCATTGACCAGTGAGAGAGGACAAGAGGGCGCAGGGCGGGATGATCAGGAGATGAACAGGAAGTGGGAGGGGTTAGGGCAAGATAGTCTGTCCTCAGTGGGTTTGTCACAGTGGCCAATGCTGTGCATCAGGCTTGTAGAAAGGTCACGTAAATGAAGGAACCTCTTAGAAAGCAATCACCTTATGGCTTCATTAGAAAACCATGCCCCTGCAAATCACTATTGTAATCTTTGTTTTCAAGCCTAGCGCATAACTACAATTTTGTCTAAATTTTTATAATTGTTACTTTTGATTTTTAAGGAAAAGACTCCATTAAATACTAACTTGTTATTCATTATGTTTAGAGCACTTTATATTATTATTATTATTTTGCAGTATTGGGGACAAAGGCAGGCTTTTGCACAGAACCATAACTGAAATCCTTTTTATAAGTTTAAATTTTGTGACAAGGTCTCATTAAGTTTCTGAATTGCCCAGGCTAGGTTTAAACCCGTGATCGTCCTGCCTCAGCCTCCCAGGGTGCTGGGATGTCAGGCCTGTGTCACCGTGTCCAGCTAGAATGTTTTGTTTAAGTGGATTCACTTTATGTGTCTTTTCCTGGTGTCACAAACCTTTGACTACGTCTAATGCAGGCATCACTGAGTAGGGGGCTGTGATGCTACTCTGACGGTGAAGCTTTACTGTCTTCCTGCAGGAAGCCTTGAGAAACAGATTCATAAGGAAGTTTGTAGACAGCCAGCTGCACGTGGACGTGGAGAGACTCCTGGGAGAGCTCCAGAGCTACGGTAAGTGGGGGTCCCCCAGCCCTGCTCTTCCTCAGGAAGGCTCTGTCAGCTCACCCCTGCTCTCTGTGCTGGGGTTACAGCCTGCCCCGCCCCCTCACCCAGTCCTCCCTTCCCTGCCCACTCGAGCTGTGAATGTCTTGAAGTCTTGCAGTGATTCCTTCTGGCCCGTCCCAGTCTTTCTTGGCTTATTCATCGCTGGATTTATCAATTGATTTCCTGCTGCGAAGGTGACTGACTCATTTGCCTGCCTGGTTCTTTCCCCTCGGGTTGAGTCATAGGATCAGTTGTCATGAAACGTAAGGACCAGATGCATATCCTTCAGTGCAGAGCCGCTGAAGCGCGTGGGGGTGAAGTTTCCCTTTTCGGTTACGTTGTCTGTCTCCTAAGGTTCACCTGGCTGGCTTCTGCACGAAGCCCTCTGCTGTCACCACCCCTGCTCAGCCCACCTCTGCATCTTTCATGTTACCAGGATTCGTGTGGCCACACCCTCATTATCCTGCGGTTTGGGTGTTTCCTACAAAAATGTCATCCTGAAAAAAAGCAAAAAACAAACAGGCACTGCAGGGAGAACAGCTCCTGAGTAATTCTACCCAGCAAGATCTTGGTTCTGTGTGCAAAGTATGGGGAAATATGCCTTTTTCCCTTTACTGGTAATTTCAAGTTAATACTGCAGAAATTCTTGCCTCCTCTTCCTCCTCTGTTTTTCTTCTTCTTCCCTCTGTCCTCCTGTCTCCTTGTTTTCTTTCTCTTTCTCCTCCTTTCCTTCCCCTCTTCTTCTTTCATTAAAAACAATGTCGTTTCTACCCTTAGAGTTTTTTTTTAAAAAACCATTGCTACTATTTTTGTTATTAGCTTATTTTGCGTTCTCTCTAATAGTGGGTGAAACCAAATCTCACCGAGAGTTTCACGTATGGGCAGAGTTCACAATGTCCAGATCCCATCAGTGACCCCCCAACCCGGTGGTGTCCCCCTCCGGTACAGTGGGAATGTTTGGAGTTGTGCTGGTGACGCAGCCAGGGAGGTGTTGCTGGGTCCGCTGGGAAGAGGCCTGGGTGCCTGGGATGGCCCCGCGGCCTGCGGAGCAAGCTTGCAAGAGGACTACAGGCAAGAGAGGCTTCATGTCTGGATTAAGACGCCTGCTGTGGAGCCGGAGGAGGGGGTCATTTGTTGAGGACAGTTTTTAGGGGTCCCCAAATCCTGTCGTCTCCTGGGGCAGCTGCTTGCTCTATTTCCTGTCCTGACTTACAGTCACTGAACGGAAGCTGTGGTCTCATTCTCCTGTCTGGATCTTGGAGCCAAATTACTGCAGCCTTGTGTACTGTGCTGTTCTCTGATCACTGTGTGAGCTGCAGAGTCCTGGTTACCCCTGAGGACAAAGAGGCGGCAGCGTGTCTCTCCCTTGACCCCTTTCCCCGACCCTTGGCCTTACCTTGCCAGGCAGTAGGAGGCAGAGAGGGCCGCAAAGCCCGGAGTCAGGTTCCAGGCCTCCCCGGGCCTCCGTGTCCCTCAATCTGCACTCTGTCCTCTCCCATAGCAGTGCCCCCGTTCCCCCAGGTGAGACAGCACAGGTGGGGGGGGTCCAGAGGGACACAGGGTGCAGCTGGCGTCTGACCAAGTTTTATGTTACGGTGTCCAATCCGGCGTGCTGGAATGGGTCCCGGTTGTGGAGGAGCAGCTCAGGGTCATCCTGTCCATGGGAAGTGTGTGTGCACGTGTGTGGGTGTGCAAGTGACAGACAGTGGCTCCTCGCCGTCTGCACAGAGTTGTCCCTGGAACCCATTTCATGCACCAGGCTACAGCTGTTCAGCCCGCTCCACAGCGCTGTGCTGTTTGCACAGAGCTCGCTCCACTCCTCCCGTGGTCCCCGTGTCACTGTCCACTCCTTAAATCCCGCTAGAGCGTAACTGGCATGTATGTGACGCCGTACTGCGTTGCTCAGGGGACAGGATGAGAAAAGTCTGTGCACTTGGCACAGAGCAATGCATTAAAATATGCTGGATCATGGTGGGCTGAGTCCAAGGACCCAGAGCCATGGATGCAGAGGGCTGATCATACACACGGGCACACATGGGCACACGCAGGCACATGCATGTTGTCTTGGTTACTTCTCTCCTTGCTGAGGCAAAATACCCAACACTGACAGGTAAAGGAGGAAAGCTTTATTTAGCTCACGGTTTGCAGAGGTTTCCGTCTGTCATTGCCCGGCTCCAAGGCAGGTGGCACATGGCAGAGAGGTGACTGTTCGTGGCAGGCAGAAGACAGAAAAGCAACAGGCAAAGCCCTTAAGAGCATTGTCCTCCTGCCCTTTTTACAGTTTTTTTTTTTTTTGGTCCTGAGAATCGAACTCAGGACCTTGCACTTTCCAGATGCTGTGCTTGAGCTGCCCTGGCCCCTGCCCCTCTTACCTGATCCAGGCTGCTCAGGGCGGGCAGCACTCACGCCCTTCACCCTTCGTCCTAGTGAGCCCAGCCCTGCACTGTGACTCGATCTCAGCATCACACACTCAAGGTCCAGTCACCTCTGAAAGGCCTCACCTAGGACCGCATGAGGCTTTGGGGACATCCAGACACAATCCATGGCACACACACATGTGCCTATGATATGTGTGTCTCTCTGCCTCTGTATCGTACAGTTACATATATAACCTAGCTTTGTAAGCCTTTTTTATTTTTAAAGCAGCTTTGATTCTTCTCTTGAAGATAGTGAAAGCTACTCAATATGAGGTCAGGTCATTCTTCACTGTGTTTAACGTCTGGAATTATGTGCAGTTAAACTGTCTAACCAGGCTTTCTAGACAAGACGTACAAAGCAGCATGTTCTATGAAAAACGGTCACTGTATAAAATGCAATATAAAAAGACCCTGTTTGCCCCCATTCTGTAAAGTGAAGCTTTCTCCAATTCACCCTAAAAGTATTCAAGTCTCCCACAGTGGGCAGGAGGTTCTTGACACTCTGGTGTCCTGCTGAGATGCACGAAGAACAGACGGCTGGTGCCTGCCTGTCACTTAGTGATTACAAATCCGGCCACTTTGATCATCAGTGACACTTACAGTTATGTATGTGTGCACACAGCAACTTTACACATATTATATGTGTATTCATGTGTTTATATACAATAAACATTTGCATATTTTAAAATATTTTGTCATTTTTATATTGTAAAAATATATAATGCATTTACATATATTTATATGAAATGTAAATATTTGTAAAATGTTATATATATAATGTATATATATATATGACTGTATTTAGTTTTCACGGCAACCCCGTGAAAATTTCTTCACAGACATGGAGAAGTGGACATGTGACAGATTCGTTAGCTTTCCCACCTCAGTCGTGGCCCGAATGAGGCCAGGGCCGCTGCGGGCGCAGCCGTCTCCCCAGCCTTGCCGTGTTCCTGCTCTGGGGCCGGAAGGCGACCTCCTCCCGGCCCTGAGAACAGACCGAGTGGGAGGGAGCAGTGGACTCCCGGGGCCTCCGCGCCCATCCAGGGTCCACTTCCTGCTGAAGGGGCGTCCCGAGCCTGGGGCACAGGTGCTCCAGTGGGGTCCAGGGCCCGCACCTCACCTGTGCCGTGGCGTTTAGAGCAGAGCAAGACGGAGCCTTGTTCCCAAACTTGCGAGGGGCAGCCTGGTGCCATACAAAGCCGGAGCACACGTGGTCACTCACTTCTCGGATTCACTCCCATGGCGCCCTCCCTCCGGCCTCCTTGCTCCGCCTCTTCTTCCTTTTCTTCATCCCCTTGTTTTCCTTACTCTTCTTCCTCCTCTTCATTTTCCTCTTCCTCCTCTTTCTCTTCTCTTTTTTC